>JAVJIF010014799.1:0-147746 GCA_038442645.1 Agave tequilana
GATCGATCTTCGAATGCTATTGCCTGAGAATTCCTTTTCTCCTAGTTCTGGAGATTCCTTAAAAAAGGAAGGAAGGCTTAAGGTATCAACACCCTGAACTTAGAGAAATAATTCTCTAGAGCTTCTGGGAAACAGGAAAAGTTGGCCTTGCTACTCTCTTGATGCTTTTAGCTTGATGCCTGATCCTTGCCTGATCTCTTGATGCCTTGCCGATGCCTGACTCATTCTCAGACGAGTTATTTATAGGCTCTGGAGGGGTGTAACTGCCCTTAGAATTCAGCCACGACTGATAACAGTCAGCTAGCCTCGTGTCAGATGCTGTTTTGAGTTTTGTGCGAGGCTATAATGCCCAAGCTAGGCTAAATTTGAGCCGCATACGAGCCTAGACAGGCTTGCGCGAGTCTAAAAATGGCCTATTGACCCGGTCATTTCCACTGAATGTGCGGCGAAGTGGGCGGGTGTAACTGCCCACTTAAAATGGCATTAACCCCACTAACGTAATGGGGTTAGCCCACTAAATACTAGTTAAAGGTTTTGACCTGACCAACCCTCACATAGAGTGTAAAAAGCCTCGTGCGAGGCTAGATTTAGATCCGCACATAGGGTTAGAAGCTCTTAATCAGAGCTAAAGCCTCAGTGAAGATAGAAATCAGCCCTCTATGCGGCTATGTGGAGCTTCAGGCGAAGCTGGTACTTAGCTCTCTGTTGAGCTTTGAAGGGTTTCAAGGCGAAGCAAGATAATTAGCCTCTAGAGCGAGGCTAGCACCTTAGGCTCGCGCGAGGCTAAGTATAGAGCTGACTTAGCCTCAAAAATTAGTATATGGCCTGCTGTCTGCTTCACTGGATCAGCAGGATTTGAGTTTCTGCTTTGTTCCTTGGGATGTGTTGAGGTGGCCATCAGCTTGTTCGCTGATTAGTCTCTAAATTGCATATTTTATATCACATCTTCAGATTTATTTAATATTAAATTCTTCTAATAATACCTCTCTTGTATTTTTCTATGTCCATTGCATGAAATGAAGAAGAAGACCCAAAATCACCATTTAATTAGTGATTAAAAGCCTATAAAGATAGCCATTGACTTTGGAGGGTGGTTTCATCAAAATTGAGGGCCGAAAACCAGAAACCAAGACATGCAACCGATAGGGAGACAAGTGGGCAGCGCGCAGCAGGCGGCGCTGCACGCGCCGCCCTAGTATAGCCGCAGAAACGTAGCTTTGGCTGCGTTTTCGCAGCTGTACTGGAGCCATTGCGCTAGTACTACGGGCCAGGGTTTGTCTCCCTGGCCCCCGTTCTCCTGGTGCCTATAAATACCCTCTTCGTCTTCTGCATTGAGGGATATCCAGAGAGTTAGGGAGTTTCTTCTTCATGTTGTAGTTTAGGATAGTTTAGGTTAGTTTTCCTCTTCTTCCTCCTTTGTATTTTTCATTTCTTGTAGATTTTATAATAAGAGAGAGAGTGGTACATGGTTGGAAAGCAAGAGTACTTGTAATAGAAGGTGACAATCTATGAAAGGTTCTCTCTTTACCTCTCTTTGTTTTCTTCTCTCTAACTCCTTTTACATGTTTAGCTATTTTTCTCTCAAGACAACTAACTACTAACCACTAACTTGCTAACTTCTTACTTGATAATCCACATGAATCTAATAGCCTCTATTTGGCCTTGCTCTTACAAGAGCCATTGATGGCTCATGATGATAGATTCTAACACTCTAACATCCTAACTCTCTAACAAGCTTGAAATCACCTAGAGGGGGGTGAATAGGTGATAGGCTAATCTAATGGTCAACTAATGCGAAATTAAAAACTAATTTACAACACACTTAATGTAACCAACGAGTGTAGCCAAATTCCCGGTTAAGGCCTCTGGACTAACTCCTCTTGATTCCTCTGAATAAGAGTTGAGGTGCTATATGAAGCTCTCGTGGTTAAACACAAGTGAGGCACACACAAACAAACCAAGCATATATGATATGGCAATATGATGCAATGCTCAAAGTAAAAGAGAGAGAGAGAGTTATAGTCAATGGATCAAATGCAAACACACGAACATGTTTCGAGGTTCGAGCACACAGCTTTACGTCCCCGCCTTCACACAGAAGGATTTCTAATCCACTAACTGTCCACACAGGACTCCCACACAGGGAACCTCCACTGAGGATTTGGGGCAACTACAATTGGGAGTACACAACTCCTCTCTCAACCGAATACAACCTCTCACAGTGGCTATGCACAACCAACACAAAACCACCTCACACAAGAGGGGTAGGCACTTAGCCAATATAAATCAATCACCTCACACTTGAGGGATTACAACACCAACTCCACCTCTCACTAGAGGGAGCCAAACACAATCTCCACCTCTCACTAGAGGGAGCCAACCACCACTCCAAAATCAACCTCTACACAAGAGGGATAACACAAGTAAGGAGGGTTACAACTAAGTGGCCTATCTCAACCACAAACAACTTCTTTTCCCACAAAACAAAGATCCTAATAGATAGGATAGAGTGATATAGCTCAAGTGTGGAAAATCAAGATGTTGGAAATCAAATCACAAGGAAAAATACTTGGGAAAACAACTAATTATTTGATAGAAATGAAGAACAAAGCAAATATCCCAAATCTATATTTTTCTTTGATTTTTCCAACTCTTGAAAACAAATAAAGAATGATCTTTAAAAACAATAAACTCTTTTGAAAACTTGCTTTTAAAACACTAGAGAATTAGAGAAATTTTGGCTCTAAAAATCTTAGCCAAAACAGCTAAGAGATGGGGTATAAATAGGCCCCAAACAAATCTGCCCGTTGGCTGGCAGAAAGGTCTATTTTGACCTTCCGTTTGACCGGCCGGTCGACCGGCCAACGGTCAAAAAAGTGACCGTTGAGCCAGCGGTCGACCGCCCGGTCGACCGTGCTAGTTCCAGAGAGCAACGGCTCTCTGGCCGATCGACCGCTCGTTCGACCGAGTCTGGAAACAGAGAGCAGTGCTCTCTGCCCGGTCGACCGCCCGGTCGACCGGAGGCTTTCCAGAGAGCAGAGCTCTCTGGCGGTCGACCGTCTCGGTCGACCGGCCTCCCCAACAAGGCTGCGTGCACATTCTGTGCATGTCGGTTGACCGGCCCGGTCGACCGCTCACTGCTACGGTCGACCGGCCGGTCGACCGGCAGTCAGCCAGTCTGATAATTCTGGGACAGAAAAACTTGGGTTTAATTTTAAAATAAAATCCCATAAAACTTCTAAAATTCTACAAAAATAGTTTTTGTATAATACTTTGATAAACAAACATGTTTGAGTAAAATCAAACCATGTTACAAACATTTTGAACTATTTTTGCAACTTAGAAATTTTGCCAAAAACCAAAACTCGTATTTTCCAAAACATAGATTTTTGAAATGGAAAATCATTTTGACCAAAACTCATCCAAATACAAAAACATGATATTGAATTAACTTTGAAGCATGGTGTATATGGATATAATCCAATATACATGAAATAGATATATATCAATGTTTTTGACTTTAAATCCAAAATAAGTTTTATTAAATACCAAAACACCAAACTCATGAAATAGACTATCAAACTAAGTTTGTTTAAATAGTTGAAGCATAGGTATATATAAAACAAATCTAATACACATTAAACCATGTAAACTTGTTGATTCAATCTATTCATGAAAACCAAGATCGATTAAACCAAAAACCGAAAATCAAAACAAGAAACTTAAAACAAGTGTGTGTGTTGTGAACTTGAGCATATCACACTATCTAATATTTAACAATGGATCTAAAACATAAACTAAACACTGTACTGAAGTCTTCTTGACGAACTCCGTCTTCAAGTCGACTCGATCCGGACGTGATCCACCGAGCTTGACTCCAACGAATGCTAGATATGAATTTTGACGCTCGGGCTCTTGAATCACCATGTGAAAGAGCATAAGTTGGAGCTTTCACAAACTAATATCTTGCTTAAGTATCTGAAACTAACATCACAAGATTATTAGTAAACTATAACTACATGAGTTAATCATCATCAAAACTAGAGTGGAAGGCCTCTGGGCCAACAATCTCCCCTTTTTGATGATGACAAAACTCATGGAGTTATATATGCATGGATTAAAGTTAAGCTTCAAAGAAGCTCCCCCTTAACTCATGCATAGCAATAAACAATAAATATTTGCAATGAATACTAAACATGAATATGCATAAGCATGCATAAAATAATGAAATGAACATGCTCTTGATACCAAACTTTTTTTAAAATAAATTCCTTTTCCTTTTTAAAATAAACATGTTCTTAATTAATTGCTCTTGATACCAATAAAAATTTCAATGTGAAAACTTTACCAATAAAAGCTCTTGCTACCAATCAAATAAAAAATTCTTGATACCAAATGAAAGATAATCAATAGAAGCTCTTGATACCAATTGGGAAGAAAATCAATAAAAATTTCAATTTACAAACTTTGATAAAAAAAAATAAACATGCATATTAACTCAAATACTTCTCCCCCTTTTTGTCAATCATCAACAAAGGGGTCAAAGAAAATAATAAAACAATGTTCTCCCCCTTTTTGTCCGAAACAAAAATACAGCAAGGGGTGAAATCAAATCACAACATTATGATACCAATTAAAAAATATATCAATTAAGTGCATCATGATATCAATAGAAAATAAACAAATAGGTAAACCAATTTTTTGAAGAATACCAATTGAAAGTAAATAACACATTTGAATTCAAACTAAAATTTTGATACCAATTGAAAATAAAATAAACATATAGATAGTCTTGATACCAATTGTAAAAATTAGTACCAATTGAAAATATTTTACACTTTTGATACCAATTTGAAAAACATAAACCAATTGAAGATATTTTTCATAGGAAGCATATGATACCAAATAAAAATCATTTTTCATCATAAAGTGTGGGAGTAGAATAACAAAACCAATTGAAATATAAATACCAATTGAAATGTAAAGCATGAATTTTCTCCCTCTTTATGAAAAACCAATAGAAAATATGCATAAGCTTGTATAGGATACCAAATGAAAAATAATCAATTGAAATATAATAGGCATTTAAGAAATCAAGCTTAGCATAACCAAAATTTGTGCTCAAAGATATAGAGATATAATAAGCACAAATAAAACATATATATGTATAGAAAGATAAATACCAATCGAAATTGATACTATATGAAGAGTAAGCATACATATATAAAAACATATATCAGTATACAAAAGGATGTCAATAGTGATACCAATTGAAAAGATCAAATGATACCAATTGAAACTAAAAAAGATCAAGTGTATAACTCATACTACCTACCACCCATTTCATGCACATGTTTAAAATAGATTTTCAATAAGAGCTTACAAGGTATGGTCGCCCAACCAACCGCCCTTAAATGGGTAGAGGTTTTCAAAAATAAGTTTGAAAATATAATGTGTTTGAAAACTCTACCAAAGCGAAGAATACGAACTAGTTATATGAAAATTTGAAAAAACTAGTACGAAATCCTTCAAGTAAGGAATAAAACAAAAATATATTCCATGAAAAGCATGTAGATCACATGATCACCAAACACTTAAAATCTATATAGGCATATATCATACTCATGAAAACAAAATCATGAGAAAACAATAAATAATATGAGCGTACAAGTGTTATGTGAAACATGTCATCATGAAGCTAGGCAATCAAGCTCAAGATATGAAATTCCTTAAAAATATGAAAATCAAGAGAATCTAATTTTCATCAAAACTAGAAATCCTTCAAGGTATATGTATGTCATGTACAAACTAAAGCATACATACATATCCAAACATGAAAGAGTCCACAAAAGTGTATGCATGAAGGCAAGTGGCTCAAGGATGTATATGTATAACTATTAGTTTAGAAAAAATATACATATACATAAAGTTAATCATAAACATGAAAACATGTACAAAAATGGGAATATAAGTCAAAAATGTTTGAATCATCAAAACTAGACTATACTAGTACATCTAATTAGTACAAATGAGCATTCAAGCACAAACATATAAAAAATCTATTTGTAGATCACTAGTTGTACAAGTATATACCTAAGTTTTAATGAAAAACTAACATCTAGACATGTACTCAAAACATGAAGCATCAAAACAAAACTCATATGATCATTATGTAAATGAACATACATTAGATCCATGATATACATATTAGCTAAACAAATGTGAGAACACAAAATATGGGTCCACATTAAACATGGGTGTCTCAAGTACTACTCATGCATATCACAAGTCTAATTATCATGACATTTAACATACTAATCATGAAACATCTAAACATGCTAAAAATGAATGATATGAAAAGCATGTAAACATATTGAGGAGTAAGAGATCGTTACCAAAATCATAAAGGACAACTCTCCATGTCTCCAAAATAATGGTGGTCCTTCCACCAAACTCTCCTTGAAAGTGATGCATCCAAATTGTCCTCTTTAAGCTCGGAACGCATCCACCTCAAGGCACCATCGCTCTCACGTCATGCGAGAGCCCACACCTACATTAGATACAATAGGGGTGGTCTTTGGTACCCATACTCTTTTGGGTCCATGGGGGTTAGCACTTTTCCTAACCCAAACAAATTTAGTTACTAAATTTATATCATGTATCTTATCATAGCAAAATTTAGCAAAGTGGCCCTTACGGTCCACAATGTGTACAAGTGTACACATGAGCATACATCGTGTTATGGGAGTGTCCGTGAGGAGCATGTGTATGCCGTGTATGGTGTGCATGCATAGATGGAACTTGTTTCTTTCGAAACATAGATTCCAAACGTGTATGGTTTATGGCACAATGGCTCAAGGTGGAGCCCAAACAATCCATATTCTTCTTTAACAAACAAATATCATTATCAATCCTAGAAGAAGAGGTGCATGCAATAGGTAAGCTAGGTGAAGCTACACTAGCATGGCAAACATGTGAATCAATATCTATTTTCAAAGATTCATTTTTCTTTAAACAATCTTCCAAATCTTTTGAAATCAAATCAATTTTATTTTTCAAAGAAACATTTTCTTTTACAATAAAATCAACTTTTGAAGATAAAACTTCATTTTTCTTCAAAGCCTTTTCACAATTATTTTTATTTTTTAAAATTTCATTCTCTTTTAGGGCAAGGTCAAGTTTGGATTGCAATGAATCCCTTTCATTAGAAACCTCCACTTTCTCTTGCAAAATCAAATCTAGTTTTGAACACAAATCCTTATTTTCTTCTTTTAGTTCAAAACTCTTCTTTTTTAAAAGATTATATTTTTCTAATAATTTTTCACAAACAATGGAGAGTTCTTCATTCAAAGCATTTGGATCAACAAAGTCATCACAAAAAGAACTAGCATCATCACAATCTAATTGAGATTTCGAATATACCTCAAGGGAGTCATTCCCTTGGACCATGTAGCATTGTTGCTCGGATTCTCCACTAGATTCATCCTCCATAATGTTGGGCGTTTGTAGCTCGGAGGAAGTCAACGTGTTCCACATTGCAAAGGCGGAATCACAGTTAGAAACTAAGCACAGATATTCTTTATTAAGCGTGCTTCTAAGTGCCTCAATGGCTTGTGCATTGGCCTATATATGCTTGCTATTACTAAGATAGGATTTTTTGGTAGCGGCAAGGAAAACATGCAAGCCTAGAGTTTTTACATACATGGACATCCTAAATTTTCACATGTCAATGTTGGAGACATCAAACATGGGAGGGGTCAAGCAATCCATGAGTGTGTGTAAATAAGATAAGTGTGCAAAAAATACTTGATTAGCAAAACCAAGATCACACTCCAAGGTGGTTAAACCTAATATTAGGAGCGTAGGCTCTGATACCAATTGAAATCACCTAGAGGGGGAGGGGGTGAATAGGTGATAGGCTAATCTAATGGTCAACTAATGCGGAATTAAAAACTAATTTGCAACACACTTAATGTAACCAATGAGTGTAGTCGAATTCCCGGTGAAGGGCTCTGGACTAACTCCTCTTGATTCCTCTGAATAAGAGTTAAGGTGCTATATGAAGCTCTCGTGGTTAAACACAAGTGAGGTACACACAAACAAACCAAGCATATATGATATGGCAATATGATGCAATGCTCAAAGTAAAGAAGAGAGAGTTAGAGTCAATGGATAAAACGCAAACACACGAATATGTTTCGAGGTTCGAGCACACAGCTCTACGTCCCCGCCTTCACACAGAAGGATTTCCAATCCACTAACTTGTCCACACAGGACTCTCACACAGGGAACCTCCACTGAGGATTTGGGGTAATTACAATCGGGAGTACACAAATCCTCTCTCAACCGAATACAACGTCTCACAGTGGCTATGCACAACCAACACAAAACCACCTCACACAAGAGGGGTAGGCACTTAGCCAATACAAATCAATCACCTCACACTTGAGGGATTCCAACACCAACTCCACCTCTCACTAGAGGGAGCCAAACACAATCTCCACCTCTCACTAGAGGGAGCCAACCACCACTCCAAAATCAACCTCTACACAAGAGGGATAACACAAGTAAGGAGGGTTACAACTAAGTGGTCTATCTCAACCACAAACAACTTCTTTTCCCACAAAACAAAGATCCTAATAGATAAGATAGAGTGATATAGCTCAAGTGTGGAAAATCAAGATGTTGGAAATCAAATCACAAGGAAAAATACTTGGGAAAATAACTTAGTATTTGATAGAAATGAAGAACAAAGCAAATATCCCAAATCTATATTTTTCTTTGATTTTTCCAACTCTTAAAAACAAATAAAGAATGATCTTTAAAAACAATAAACTCTTTTGAAAACTTGCTTTTAAAACACTAGAGAATAGGAGAAATTTTGGCTCTAAAAATCTTAGCCAAAACAGCCAAGAGATGGGGTATAAATAGGCCCCAAACAAATCTGCCCGTTGGCTGGCAGAAAGGTCTGTTTTGACCTTCCGGTCGACCGACCGACGGTCAAAAAAGTGACCGTTGAGCCCAGCAGTCGACCGCCCGGTCGACCGTGCCAGTTCCAGAGAGCAACGGCTCTCTGGCCGGTCGACCGTTCGGTCGACCGAGTTTGGAAACAGAGAGCAGTGCTCTCTGTCCAGTCGACCGCCCGGTCGACCGGAGGCTTTCCAGAGAGCAGAGCTCTCTGGCAGTCGACCATCTCGGTGGGGAAGTCATTACCCTCCCTTAGACCAAAAATCACCTCCCCACTCACACAACCCAAGTTTTAATAAAACTTGCTAGATGTTGGCCCCTAGGGACATCTCGGACTCATTTAAGAGATTGACCTAAGGGGAAAGTTGTTAGAAGTTGACTCTAGTCAAATCGGTGTCTAAAGTTGGGGATTGAGAAGCAAAACCTTGAAGAACAGTGGTTTGGCATAATTAGGCCCGTTGCTCCGGCACGGATACCTCCCACTGATCTTGCCCCTACCTGGCCGATTAACTCGTGGTCAGATTCCGACAATGTACCCCCCGTGAATAGTCTAACCAGTTAGGAATCATCTAGGTCTAAGTCAACCCTAGCATAGCCTTGTTTTCTTTTTCTTTTTCTTTTTCTTTGTTTGTTTGTTTATTTGTTTGTTTTTTTTTGTAAATTGTGAAATAAATTTTAACAATAATAATTTTTTCAATCATAATATGAATCGATATTTCACCCCGACCTCATTTGACTCGGATAACTCCGACCTGGCTATGTACAACATGAACCAACCATATATGCCAGATTGGGATTATCCGACTCAATATGACCCATATCCCCAATCCTATGACTATAATTTTTAAAATAATTTTACTCTTCACAGAGTTCATGGGGATTCACCTTCTCTGAGTCAAATTTTCAACCACCTTGTCCACAATTTTCATTCCCCAATTTGGATTCATATCCTCCTTTTCCTGTCCCACCAACCGAATAAAAATCTAATTTGGAATGGAGTATGGAAGCCATGCTTGAGTCCCAACAACAAATTCAAAATTTGCTCAATTCACAATCCTTCCCAAATCAAACTCCATATACTCCTTTTCTAGAACATCCAATTGAAGAAAAATCTGAGCTAGAAAAGCGTTTGGAAGTCTGTTGTGAAATGGCGCAACAAATTCAAAATATGTTGGACTCATCATCTCAACCAAATTTTCAAGGGTCAGGCTCATCTTTTCCAGTCGCACCAATTAAAAATGAACAACAATCAGTCCTGGACTTGAGTATGGAGCTCTTGAATGAGTCTGAGCAACAAACTCAATATCTAATAGACTCACAATCTCATCACAATTTCTAAAATCAACTTCATACTCATCTTTTCAAGAAGAACCAATTGCAAAAAGTATGAAAGACATGATTCAGACTCAAAATTCTGTTACCCGGCTTATCAGTAGGTTAGACTCAATAATGAGCGATTTGATCAATGAGAGCGAGGAAAGTCTTCTTGTCAACCTTTGACCAATCTTTATATCCCTAACTCTATCGATTAGTCCCAAGAATCATGTTTTTTGGAAACCAAGATTCAATTTCAGCAAACCCATTGAAACTTGACCAAACTCCAAGGTTTGAAAATCACATTAACATTTTGGCAAGTTATTCCTTTCCTAAAATTGAAATTGAATATGAAAGTGATCCTGAGCCTCAAGTTGGTGATTCCATTTCACTTTTTGATTCAATAATGACTCTGATATCTTTACCAGATTTTTTTTCTATTCCGGAGTCAACATTGAATCCTGTACCAGTACACTGTGAAATTGAATCACCAAAATCTTTTGATCATACTTCATTGATGGGGAAAGTGCGTGAACATCAATTCTTTAGTTTGGACCCTCTCACTGTTGAATCTCGACTTGATCTAAGTCAAATTCCTGAGTCGGTATCGATTTTTTTCCTCTTCTATTGAGTCCAAATCAATCATCTCCCAAAATAACACTTCATTGTTGGATAAGGATGTTGAAGAAAATGACTCAGTAATTATTTTTGAAAATTGAAAATTAGATGGGGTAATTTTTTCAATAAGATCATACAGTTCTCCAATATTTTACTGGGTCGTAGTAGAGAGGTCACTGGTGGGTTCCTGCAAGATCCACATTTTTTGAATTGGGCCGCATTTCATGGACCAATTAGACCACCACCGGAGCCACCACCATGAGGCAATTTTCCTTCCCTTTCCATTTGTTTCATGTACACATTCACGATGCATTGAGGACAATGCATGAGATAAGTGTGGGGGAGGATTTACCAACATAGATAGCTTCAAATTTTCTTTCTTTTATACTTCTTCTTAGGAATTTTTAAAAAAAAATTTTTTTTATATAAAAGTCTTTTCTTTTCTTTTTACAAAACTTTTTAAAATAAGAGAAATGGTTTTGATTTATTTTTAAGAAAATTAAGATTATCTTAGGAATTAGGATGACCTAAAATTATGAATTTTTAAATCGGGTCAAAATAATAGATCTTATTTAAATTTTAGGATAAGGAAGTAAATTGGAAAGATAATTTGATCTTGAATTTTTTGCCTTAGATTTATGCACTTCACACTTACACAATTTTTGGAATTGAAACAAAGACTGAAAATGTCATAGAAAAAATACTATAAAATAAAAAAATGATTATAAAATCATTTAGTGAAGTTGGATAGTTATGACTCAGGAAGCATGATTATTCACGCCTAAAACGGTGGATAAAAATAAAATAATTCCTTTTAGTTTTGTGGCCTTATTACTCGAGTCCTTAAGTCCAAGGGATATTTTCTCATCTGGTGCCCTAAAACTATCTGGTTTGAGAGTCACTGGCTAAAAGCTCACTACCCGGGTAAGCTAGAAAGCCTAAAAAAACTAAGGGAAGAAAAAAATAATAATAATATAAATAAATGGCATAAAAGTTAGAGTCGATATCCTAAAAATCTTCACTGTTCACAAAATGCATATTTTTCTAAGAGTTTTATGAAAGATCAAAGAGTCGATTCAATTTTAAATTCTTACATTTAATTTATAATAAGATTTTGTATTTCGACTTAGTTTAAGAAAAATTAATTTTTGGTTAACCTATGACCTTGGATCACTTAAATTTTCGCAAAAAATTTCAACACTTTTCACTATTTCAAAATTTGTTTTCAAAGTACTAACATTTAATTTCTTTCTTTATGGATTTTGTGGGTGTAATCCGCTGAAAACTCTCAGGAGACAAAACTCCTCGGGGAAACCTAGAGGTTTAACGGCTTATTGCACTCGCTCAGTGAAACGCATCACCTGCGAAAGTGGTATAATAATTTTCTTAGTTTTTTCATTTTGCTCGGGAAGAACAAATGATAAGTGTGGGGGTGTGATTAGTCTCTAAAATTTCTCATACCATATCTTCACATTTATTTAATATTAAATTCTGCTAATAATATCTCCCTTGTATGTTTCTAGGTCCATGGAATGAAATGAAGAAGAAGACCCAAAATCACCATTTAATTGGTGATTAAAAGCCTATAAAGATAGTCATTAACTTTGGAGGGTGGTTTCATCAAAACCGGGGGCCGAAATCCAGAAAGCAGGACATGCAGCCGACAGGGAGGCAAGCGGGTAGCGTGCAGCAGGTGGCGCTGCGCGTGCCGCCCTAGTACAGCCGCGGGGCTGTACTAGCGCTGTTGCACCAGTACTTCGGGCCAAGGTTTGTCCCCCTAGCCCCGTTCTCCTGGTCCCTATAAATACCCTCTTGGTCTTCTACATTGAGAGATATTCAAAGAGCTAGGGTAGTTTTCTTCTTCATGTTATAGTTTAGGGTAGTTTAGGTTAGTTGTTCCTCTTCTTCCTCCTTTGTATTTTTCATTTCTTGTAGATCTTGTAATAGGAGAGAGAGTGGTATATGGTTGAAAAGCAAGAGTGCTTATAATAGAAGGTGACAATCTATGAAAGGTTCTCTCTTTACATCTCTTTGTTTTCTTCTCTCAACTCCTTTTACATGTTTATCTAATTTTCTCTCATGACAACTAACTACTAACCACTAAGTTGCTAACTTCTTACTTGATAAACCACATGAATCTAATAGCCTCTATTTGGCCTTGCTCTTGCAAGAGCCATTGATGGCTCATGATGATGGATTCTAACACTCTAACCTCCTAACTCTCTAACAAACTAACATTATTTTATTCCATACTTACTCTTGTTTAGTTTTGATAGTTTAAGTGTAACTTGCACTTGTTTTGTTGAGTTTGGATGTGAAAGTTATCGTATGGGTCATACTTTGAAACACTCTTGAATCAAGGACTAGTGATGGCCAAGGATATATGTGAGGCAACTATCACTAAGAGGTTAGAATGATTAGTGGAGCCATTAGTAGTTAGTAGCCATGATTTTTCTTTCTCTTTTTACTTTGTTTTAAATATGTTCCAAACACCACAAATATCTTTTCTTTTATTTTCCCACTTCTTCATGTTTCACCGTACTTTTCTCTTTTCACCTTTTGTTTTGTTTTCTTTTGATTCTTTGAAACATCGATCAAACTTTAACAGACATGTGAACATTCCGGTAAAGCTTCTATCGCCTCCGTTCCTGTGGATTCGACCCGTTTAGCCTTTATGCTATAGCTGAAGTATCGAGGAAGCCAAAGCACGCACTTTTAACTAGATTTCAAAACATACACTTTTCGTGCACAGTTTTCCCCGATCATCTGCGGCTTGTCCTTTATAGATGTCGACAAGTTGGACATCGGTCTGACTAGTTGTATGGGAGTTTATCTTTTTTAGTGTGTCAACAAAACTCCCTTCAAAGTTTTTCATAATCTGCAATTTGATGGTTCACATTTTGAAATACTTTGAATTTCTTCGATTGATAATCATAGATATCTGGGTGTGAGCTTCGCCTTGATGGTTGAACTCAGCTTCGCCGTTAGGGCTGAATTTTAACCTCACTCCTAGGCTGGAATAGCCTCACCTTCAAGCTGGAATAAGCTCGCTTCTGGGGTAGCCTTCCCTCTCGAGTAGCCTCGCCTTCAGGTAAAAGGCTCTTCTAAGCTAGTTCGCCTTCAAGGCGAAGTTGATTCGTCAGCGCCATGTCAGCGCCAGCCTCACATACGCTGTGAGGAAGGGTAATCGGGGAAAAATTGTGCATAAAAAGTGTCATTTGAAATTACTAATTAAAATGTCTGTGTTTTGGCTTCCTTGATACTTTCGTTATAACATAGAGGCTAAATGGGTCGAATCCATAAGGACGGGAGGTGATAGAAGTTTTCACGGTATGTTCACGTGTGTGTTAATGGTTCTTCTACGTTTCAAATAATCAAAAGAAAAGAAAATAAAGAATAAAAAGAGAAGTGTACGGTGAAACAAAGATAGAATTATTAAAAAGAATATATTTTTGATTTTTGAGATATATCTAAACAAAGTGAAAAAGAAAGAAAACTCATTGCTACTAACTACTAATGGCTCCACCAATATGCTAACCTCTTAGTGATAGTTGCCTCACATGTATCATTGACTATCACTAGTCCTTAGCTTCAAGAGCTTTACAAAGTATGACCCATAAGATCACTTTCATATCCAAACTCAATAAACAAGAGCAAGCTACACTTAAATCATCAAAACTAACTAGAGTAAGTATGAAATAAAGTAATGGTAACTTGTTAGAGAGTTAGATATTAGAGTGCTAGAATCCATCATCAAGAGCCATCAATGGCTTTTGCAAGAGCAAGGCCAAGCAGAGGCTATTAGATTCATGTGGATTATCCAGTTAGGAGTTAGAAAGTTAGTGGTTAGTAGTTAGTTGCCATGAGAGAAAATTAGCTAAGCATGTAAAAGAAGTTAGAGAGAAGAAATCAAGTAGAGATAAAGAGAGAACCTTTCATAGAGTGTCAACCTCCATTACAAGCACTCTTACTTCATCCTATGTACTACTCTCTTCCCTATTACATGCTCTACAAGAAATGAAAAATATAAAAAGAAAGAAGAGGAACAACTAACCTAAAACTAAAGAAAGGAAACTCCCTAAAAACTATCCTAAAAACTCTCCTCCTCTCTATTCTGAAAACCTAGGATATTTATAGGCAAAAGGGGCACCAGGGAGGCATCACGGGGCCACGCGTCGAAGCTCGACACGTGGCCCCACCATAAGGCCATAGAAACACGGCTTTTGCCGTGTTTTCGCAGCCCTCCTGGGGCCGTGCGTGCCGCGCCAGGGTGTACAGCCTCCTGATGCACACCCCTCCTTGTAACTCCTATAGTTTGTTGAAATTCGCTCCCAGATTTGATAGATCCATCTTCTAAAAGTCAATGGTTATATTTGTAGGCTTTAAATATCACCAAATAAGATTTTGGGCTTCTTCTTTATTTCATGCCATGGACCTAGAAACATACAAGAGATGTATTATTAATAGAATTTAATATTGAATAAATGTGAAGATGTGGTATGAAATATACAATTTTAGAGACTAATCACATCCCCATATTTATATTTTGCTTGTCCTGAGCAATACAGAAAAACTAGCTAAGAAAATTATTACACCACTTTAGCATTTGACACGATTGCACTGAGCATGTGCAATAAGTTGTTAAACCTCTAGATTTTTCCTAAAGGAGGAGTTTTCTTTCCTGAGGGTTTTCAGCAGATTACAGCCTCAAAATCCTTAAAGAAAGAAATCAAATGTTAGTATTTTGAAAACGCATTTTGAAATGAAGAAAAGTGTTGAAGTATTTTTGTGAAAATTTAAGTGATCCAAGGTCATAGGAAAGCCAGAAATTATTCTTCCTTAAACTAAGTCTAAATGCAAAATCTTATTATAAATTAAATATAAGAATTTAAAATTGAATCGATTCTTTGATTTTCATAAAAACTCTTAGAAATTATGTACTTTGTGAACTGTGAAGATTTTTAGGATATCGACTCTAACTTTCATGCCATTTATTATATCAAATATATTTTTTTCTTCCCTTAATTTTCTTAGGCGTTCTAACTTATCCGGGTAGTGAGCCTTTAACCAGTTACTCCCAAACCAGCCAGATAAGAAAACATCCCTCGGCCTTAAAGACTCGAGTAAATAAAGCAACAAAACTAAAGGGGATTATTTTATTTTTGTCCACTGTTTTAGGCGTGAATAATCATGCTTCCTGAGGGATAACTACCCAGCTTCAATAAGTGATTTTTATTATCATCATTATATATATATATATATATATATATATATATATATATATATATATATATATATATATATATATATATATATATATATATATATATATATATATTTATGGCATTTTCAGTCCTTATCTCAAAAAATTGTATAAGTGTGAAGTGCATATATCTAAGGCAAAAAATTTGAGATCAAATTATCTTTCTAATCTTACTTTCTTATCCTAAAATTTAAACAAGATCTATTATTTGGACTCGGTTTAAAAATTCATAATTTTAGGTCTTTATAATTCTTAAGATAATCTCAATTGTCTTAAAAATAAATCAAAATTATTTCTCTTATTTCAAAAAATTTTGTAAAAAGAAAAGAAAAGGGTTTTTATACAAAAGAAAAATCAAAAAATTTTCTAAAAAGAAGTCTAAAAGAAAGAAAGTTTAAAACAAATTACGTTAGTAAATCCTCCCCCACACTTTTCTCATGCATTGTCCTCAAAGCATCATGAATGTGTATATGCATGAAATAAATAGAAAGGGAAGAAAAAATTACCTCATGGTGGTGGTCCCGGTGGTGGTCTGATTAGTCCGCGAAATGCAGCCCAATCTAAAGAGTTTGGATCTCAAAGGAACCCACAAGTGACCTCTTTAATATGACCTATTAAAAGAATGATGAAGTGTATGGTCTGATTTAAAAGATTATCCCTATCCAATTTTCAATTTTCAAACATATTTCTTAAGTCATTTTGTTCAATACCTTTGTCCAACAATGAAGTGTGATTTTGGAGATGATTGATTTGGGCTCAAATGAAATAGGAACAAATACCGACTCAAGAATATGACTTAGATCAAGTTGAGATTCAAAAGTAGAAGTCAAAATTTGTTCCTGATTGAGTTTTCACCTGCACACAAGAATACAGAATTTCAGAACTTTAAGAATAGGGTGTGCAAGTTCTCAATGTTACTGCATAGCAAGTGGCTATACGAGTCGTGATCCACAAAGAGGGACTAGCGATGGAAGCTTTTTATAAGTTCTCTTTTAAGTTACAATCAATGGTTAAAGATTTCTTTTAGTTCTTTAAAAGAAAAGGAAAATATGTTACAGTTAAGTTAAGAAGAAAGTGATAGGTTGAGAAGGTGGAGAAAATGAAAAATGGATTTATACAAAGAAATTAAAAAGAGTGATTAAAGAGTTGGGAGATTGTGATGTTGGTGATCTAAACTATAAGTTAAACGAAAAGAAAGAAAAACCTACAAGAAATACTTACCTTCTCTGGCCAAATACTTACCTTGAATCTGTGGTGACGATGTTACCTTGAAGTGGAGGCAATCAGCGCATAGCCTCATAAGAGTTGATTCCCGTCTCTTTCACATTACATTATACAAGTATGAAATGATACAGATTGAGACTAAAATCCATCGTCATGGGTTATCGGTGGCACTCGCAAAAGCAAGGCTCTTTCGATGCTATAAGACTCACATGGATTGCACTTGGTACCAAAAGGAGAGAAGTAGAAAAGAAGGAGAAGAACACAAAAATAAAGAAGAATATAAAAATGTAACTATAGATTCAATGTTGTAATAATAAGAGAAAAGAAGAACAACTTACACCGGTGTCACTCTCAGCACAAGCTTCACTCTCATTCTCCTAAGAAACTCTGATCTCCTCTGAATTACATAAATGAAAACTGAAAATTACATAAAAAAAATAAAAACCTACATTAAAAAGAATGAAAAACTGGCCTAAGAATCTATCTCTGCATGGTCGTTCCACATGGTCTCTGAAAACCCAATATTTATAGGTAAAAACTCAACGGGGAGGAGCGTACGAAGATAGGGGAGCAAACGCTCCCCCAACTGCCCCAACAAAGCCACAGAAATACGGCTTTTGCCACATTTTTGCGGCAAGGGTGTGGCCAGGAGGGTGGTACTCCCTGGTTTCACGACATGACTTTATCTGGTTGGGATTTCCTGTTTCAGCTCCTGGATTTGACGAAACTGCCTTTGATTTTTGGCTTTAACCAATTTATTTGTGAAGATTTGTTTTAACCAGTTTTCAACCGATTTTATCTTCTCTGATTTGCCTTGATCTGCCCTAATTTTCTAATTTCAAATTAATTCTGTATTAAATCAGAATTTTGATGGGCTTTGGGCTCGTTTCTCTTCCCTCTCTTTTAGCAATGGGCCTGCATATAAATTAGACAATAAATAGGATTAAAATAGAGTTTATTATAAATAAGTATGAGAATGTGACAACAAATATGCAGATTCAGCGACCGATCACACCCCCATACCTATCTTTTGCTCGTCTTAAATTAAAATAACAAAACTAAACCAAAGATTATTAGACCACTTTCGCAGGTCACGCGATTGCACTGAGCGTATGCAACAAGCCATTAAACCTCTAGGTTCCCCCTAGAGGACGAGTTTTGTCTCGTGAGGATTTTCAGTGGATTGCACCATAAAATCATAAAAAAAGAGAAAAAATTGTTAGTATTTTCAAAAAGCATTTTGAAAAGAGAGAAAATATTTGAGGTATTATTGTAAGAGTTCAAGTAATCTATAAGTTATAGAAGAATCAAACTTTACATTCTTAAACTTAGTCTCTATTCAAAAACATGTCATCAATCAAAGTAAGGAGTCAAATTATATTTCTCATATAGTCTATTACTTTACCTTAAGTCATATGCACTTTCGTGACCGTAAAGTTTTGACTAAGGGTTCTTTAACTTTAACTCTTATGCTTTATTTATTTTTATTTATTATTATTATTATTTTTTGGTGGTATTATTCCTTAATTCCATTAGGCTTTCTAATCTGCCCATGTAACGACCTTTAGTCGGTGACACCCAAACCGGACAGTCTTAGGGCACCAGGTAAGAAAACACCCCAAGGACTTATGCACCCGAGCAAACAAGGCCAAACCAAGGATTTTTATTTATAAAATGTACCCCTTTTAGGCGTGAATACTTATGCTTCATGAGGCACAAATACCCAGCTTAATCAAAGGATATATATATATATATTTCAAACTTATCTAATCATCTTTCGCATAAACACCAAGGCTTGCTTAGGCCAAAGCACCTAGCTAATTAATAATTAGATTTGTTTATTTTTCATAGATATATATATTTTTTGTTTCTTTTTTTTTATAAGGCATAAAAATCTTTGTTTTTGAACCCTAAATGTATAAGTGTATAAAGTATGCATATTTCATCAAGGTAAAAATCAAGACTAAATTACTTTCACAAATTTTCTTCCTAACCCTAGAAATCAAACAAGTCATCTTATTTTGACCAAGTGTAAGAAATCCTAATTATGATTCTCTTATTCCTTAAAATTAACTTAATTTCTTACAAAAAATATATCAAAATATTATTCTATTTTCAAAAAGTTTTTAAAAGGAAAGAAAATGTTAATAATTTTTTTTAATAATAATAAAAAGGAAAACCTAAGTTATGTTAGAACCCTCCCACACACCTATCTCATGCATTGTCCTCAATGTATGAATTAATGCATAGATGCATGAAAAAGAAGAAAGGGAAGGAAAATATTACCTTAAGGTGGTGATTCCGGTGGTGGTCTGATTGGGTCAAGCGTTCTACCCAATCAAGATAATGTGATGGCTCACGGAACCCACCTTTATTGATCTCTTTTCTATTTACATATTTACAATCCCCAATATGAATAGGATCATGAAAGATCGTATCTTGAAACTTACTCACTTTACATGACTAGTCCTGGAAAATCATCACAGAGTCATCATGGTCTGTACCTATGTCCAACAAAAGAATGTAACTTGGTGAAATGGTTTACTTGGGCTCAAGAATGATAGGTTCAGGAACCAATACTAACTCGGGAAATTAACTTTGGGTTCGAGAGTTAGTTTTGGTTCAAGAGTTGAGTCCAAGTCTAAGAATTGAAACTCACATTCTTTTCCTATCAAATGGACGTGACTATCCAAAATTGGTGATTCCATTTCTAAATCTATGGGTACGGGAATAGATGTTGGCTCGGGAAATTAGTCCAAATTGGGTAAGAATACCAGAATCAATATAGATTCAAAGATGGAAACTGAATCACAAAGTTGGGAATCGGGTTCACATTCATAATCAAGTTCAATCTCATTAAAATGAAAACTTGCCAATTCGTCTATGAGTTGATATTGGTTAAGTTCAAGATTTTGTGATGAAATCGAATCTTGTTCAAAGTCTTTTAAGATACCATGATTCTTGGTTTTCATCAATATAGCTAGAAGTGTCGTGAATAGTCAAAGATTGGGTCGGGAGGTTTCCTTATTCCTACACATGTTTTTCAATCTACTAAGTCTTGCTTCTATCATATCGAGTGGATCATTTTGGAACTGAATCATGGATTCCATACTCTTTTCTAAGTTGGTATATTCTTCTTGAAACATAGAGTAAAAATTTGTGACTTGAACACTTTAATGGGATTTTGACTCTTCTAAAATTTGAATTCGTCGCTCAAGCTCATCTAAGATTTCCATCCTCTTTTCCCAGTTAATTGATTCTTCTAATGGTTGTTCGGGAGAAGGAGTATATGATGCTGGATGTTGGTAGGGTGGTTGACAATATGACTCGGGGGAGTTGTTTCCCATTGACTCTGTGAAGAGTAGTGATGATTATTCCAGTCTTGTTCATAGTATTGGGATTTGGGCATATATTGATTCAGATAAGACCAATCCGGCACACTAGGTTGGTTAAAGTTATGATATACCGGGTTGGTAACATCCGAAAAAGAGGTCGGGGTGTAATATGGATTATCATTAAAATTGAAAAAATTGTTGTTATAAGCCATATCACTTAAGAATTATCAAACACAAACAAAGAAAAACAAACAAATAAGCAAACTAATAAAAAGAAAAAAAATCTAACCTAAGTTAGGGTAAACCTTAGACCTAGATGATTGCTAACTGGTTAGACTGTCCACGAGGGGTATAATGTCGAATCTGACTACAAGTTAATCGGCTAGGTAGGGGTAAGATTTGTGGGAGATATCGTGCCTAAGCAACGAGCCTAATTATGCCAAACCACCAACCTTCGGGTTTCGCCCCTCAATCCCTAACCTTAGACACCGATTTGGTGAGAGTCAAATTCAAATCAACTTCCCCTTTAGGTCAGTCTCCTATATGAGTCCGAGATGTCCCTAGGGCCAACGTCTACTCAGTTTTTGTTAGGCTTGAGTTAGTGAGTGAGGAGATTATTTGTGGGCTAAGAGAGGGTAATGACTTTCCCACCTTATCTTGTTTATAGGACAAGCCCTTAAGATTGATTGTGCAAAGTGTGCAGGATATAGAAAAGTAACATTCAATAAGCAAATAATCACTCAAGAATGTTTCCTAAACTATATGCTATGCATACGTACCTTTTGCTCTAGCACTCTTAACAGTAATATAAAATGTAAATGAATTAGACACGTGCCTAAATGTAAAGTCTAAACCTTTTTTAGCATTTAACAAACATCATTTTACTATTGAGGTAAGAAAGTACGTACAGTGAGTTAATCAAGAAAATAAATAGCTGCAGAAATTTAGTTTTGCAATTCAGTCAACCTGCAAAAATACATGTTAGTAGTTCACTCAGATTTCCACTGGAATGTAGCAAATCTAAGGGCTTCTGGGCTCTGCTTTCTTGATTAGAGTTCAGGGCCATTTATATGTCCACTACAGTAAAAATTATCTTGTTGTCAAACCTGTACACCAAGAACAAAGAAGAAGGTTAACCAAAAATGTAAACTTAAAAAAAGAATTACTTACTGTTCCTCCCCGGCAATGGTGCCAAACTTTGATTGAGGTTTTACCTGCACACAAGAATACATAATTTCAGAACTTTAAGAATAGGATGTGCAAGTTCTCAATGCTACCGCAATAGCAAGTGGCTATACGGGTCGTGATCCACAAAGAGGGACTAGCGATGGAAGCTTTTTAGTAAGTTCTCTTTTAAGTTACAATCAATGGTTAAAGATCTTCTTTTAGTTCTTTCAAAGAAAAGAAAAATAGGTTACAATTAAGTTAAGAAGAAAGTGGTAGGTTGAGAAGGTAGAGAAAATGAAAAATGGATTTATACAAAGAAATTAAAAAGAGTGATGAAAGAGTTGGGAGATTATGGTGTTGGTGATCTAAACTAAAAGTTAAACAAAAAGAATGAAAAATCTAAAAGAAATACTTACCTCCTCTGGCCAAATACTTACCTTGAATCTGTGGCGACGATGCTACCTTGAAGTGGAGGCAATCAGCGCATAGCCCATAAGAGTTGATTCCCTTCTCTTCCACATTGCATCATCAAGATAATACAAGTATGAAATGATACAGATTGAGACTAAAATCCATCGTCATGAGCTATCGGTGGCACTCGCAAAAGCAAGGCTCTATCGATGCTACAAGACTCACGTGGATTGCACTTAGTACCAAAAGGAGAGAAGTAGAAAAGAAGGAGAAGAACACAAAAACAAAGAAGAATATAAAAATATAACCATAGATTCAATGTTGTAACAATAAGAGAAAAGAAGAAAAACTTATACTGGTGTCACTCTTAGCACAAGCTTCACTCTTATTCTCCTATGAAACTCTGATCTCTTCTAATTTACATAAATGAAAACTGAAAATTACATAAAAATATAAAAACCTACACTAAAAAGAATGAAAAACTAGCCTAAGAATCTATCTCTATATGGTCGTTCCCTGTGGTATCTAAAAACGCAGTATTTATAGGCAAAAACCCAATGGGGAGGAGCGTACGAAGATAGGGGGAGCAAATGCTCCCCCAGCTGCCCCAACAAAGCCGCGAAAATGTGGCAAAAGGTGGAGCAAACGCTCCCCCAACTGCCCCAACAAAGCCGCGAAAACGCGACGGCAAAGGGTGTGGCCAGGTGGCCACTGCCTTTGATCTTTAGCTTTAAACAATTAATTTGTGAAGATTTATTTTAACCAGTTTTCAACTGATTTTATCTTCTCTGATTTGCCTTAATCTGCCCTGATTTTCTGATTTCGAATTAATTCTGAATTAAATCAGAATTTTGATGGGCTTTTGGGCTTGTTTCTCTTCCCTCTCTTTAGGAATGGGCCTGCATATAAATTAGACAATAAATAGGATTAAAAATAGAGTTTATTATATAATAAGTATGAGAATGTGACAATAAATATGCAGATTCAGCGACTGATCAGTTCCAAAATGGGATCCAAACCAAAGAATTGATATTCAGACACTTTCCCCATCAATGAAGTGTGATCATAAGATAATGATGATTCAATTTCATGGTGTACTAGTACAGAATTCAATGTTGACTCCAGAATATGAAAAAAATCTGATAAAGATATTAGAGTCATTATTGCATCAAAAAATGAAATAGAATTACCAATTTGAGGTTCAGGATCACATTCATGCTCAAGTACAATTTCAGGGAAGAGATAACTTGCCAAAATGTCAATGCGACTTTCAAGACTTGGAGTTTGATCAAGTTCAAATGAGTGTGATAGATAAAATTGAATCTTGGTTTCCAAAATAACATGATTCTTGGGTCCAATCAATAGAGTTAGAGATATAAGGATTGGTCAAAGGTTGACATGAAAGACATTTCTCACTCCCATTGATCAATTTGCACATTATTGAGTCTAACCTACTGATAGGCCGGGTAACAGAATTTTGAGTCTGAATCATGTCTTTCAGACTCTTTACAATCAGTTCTTCTTGAAAAGATGAGTATGGAAGTTGGTTTTGAAAATTTTAGTGAAATCGTGAGTCTATCAGATTTTGCGATTGTTGCTCGGACTCACGCAAAACTTCCATACTCATTTCCAAGATGGATTTTTTTATAGTTGGATGTTCAGGAGAATAAGTATGTGAAGCTTGGTACTGAGAAAATGGTTAGTCCAACATTTTTTGAGAATGTCGCTCGGACTCACGCAAGAGCTCCATACTCAATACCAGGACTGACGGTTGTTCATTTTGAATCAGTGATACTGGAAAAGACAAGTATGACTCTTGATAATTTGATTGAAATGATGAGTCCAACATGTTTGAAGAATTTTTTGTTGGGACTCAAGCATGGCTTCTATACTCTTTTGTATTTCTAATTTTTCTTCAAATGGTGGTTCAGGAAAAGGAGTATGTGAAGCAGAATATAGGAAAGAAAATGGTGGATAAGGTGGTTGAAAATTTGACTCGGGGAGGTAAATCCCCATGGACTCTATGAAGAGTGAAAATTATTTTGAAAATTATGGTTATAGGATTGGGGGTATGGGTCATATTGAGTCGGATAAACCCAATCCGACTTATATGATTGGCTCCTATTGTACATAGCCAGGTTGGAGTTATCCGAGTCAAATGAGGTCGAGGTGAAAAATGAATTCATTTAGTTGGAGAAATTTTGGTTATATTCCATTTTATCACAATAATCACAAAAAAGAAAAATCAAACAAACAAACAAAAAAAACAAAGAAAAAGAAAAAAAATTCAAAAACAAGCCTACACTAGGGTTGGCCTAGACCTAAACGACTCCTAACTGGTTAGACTGTCTACGGGGGCCACGGGGGGGTGCATTGTAGGAATCTAACCACAAATTAATTGGCCAAGTAGGGGCAAGATCAGTGGGAGGTATCCGTGCCAGAGCAACATGCCTAATTATACCAAATCATTATTCTTCGAGGTTTCGCCTCTCAATCCCTAACCTTTAATACCGATTTGATAAGAGTCAAATTCTAACAACTTCCCTCTTAGATCAATCTCTTAAATGAGTCTGAGATGTCCCTAGGGTCCAACATCTAGCAAATTTTATTTAGGCTTGGGTTGTATGAGTGGGGAGGTGGTTTTTGGGCTAAGGGAGGGTAATGACTTCCCCACCTTATGTTGTATCCGGTTATGCTCTTAAGTTCAATTCATGCAAGTGTGTAATATAGACAAGAATGAACAAAAAAAGCGAGTAAATTACTCAAGTGTTTGTCCTAAGTTATATGTAATGCAATATGTACACCTCCGTCAAGATCAAAACAACACAAGAACAAAATATAGTATATTGGAATGAAAATTGACACGTGTCTAGATGCAAATGTCTAAACCGTTTTAAAGCATCAAATTTCCATATTTTAGTTCTTAATTATTACAGTGCACAGGTAATCTAAACAAAAAAACTAGCAGTAGAAGATAGCAATATACAAAGGTTTACCCTACCACACAATAACTTTTGAAGCACTTGCTCCCTGTTTTCTTGAGCAGGGAGATGCAAGTAAGTGTGGACTTTTGCAATACTAAAAATTTGACCTACATACTAAAAATAAAGAAGAAAAGTTAACAAAAATGTGAGATCAACCGTTTTCATCCCTGGCAACGGCGCCAAAATTTGATCGGGGAAAAATCGTGCACAAAAAGTGTCGTTTTGAAATTATTAATTAAAATGTGTGTGCTTTGGCTTCCTCGATACTTTCGTTATAGCATAGAGGCTAAACGGGTTGAATCCACAAGGATGGGGGGCGATAGAAGCTTTTACGGTATGTTCACGTGTGTGTTAACAGTTCTTATATGTTTCTAATTGCACACATTTATTGCATTATTCTTTATTACATTTTCACATTTATCATATAATAAATCTGCTAAATTCCTTGTCTTAAATGTCTATTTCGTAGAAGATATTCATAGGGGAAAGAAGATAAAATCAAATCAATATCAGTTTAATTCAGATTTAACTAGATCTATTTGGTTAGAGGAGGATGATCCCAAATTCAATTGGTTAAATTCAATTTTTGGAGAATCAAGTGGTTAAATCTAAAGATCAACCGAGGATAACATCATATACAGAGTACAAATCCAAAGGGATAAATGGATAGAGAGAAGATCAAAGGATGAGATGAAGCAAATTTGACTCAGATTCTGACTGGATACATTTTAGTATTTGAATCAAAATTTTTGTTACCAAAATTCAAATCTAATGACTCAAGATGATCCAGAAAGAAGACTTAAAGGGCTATAACTCTGAAGTGATCACTATTTCAAATTCTGTCATTTGATAAGTTATATTCAGCAATCAATACGCCAACAAGCTGCAAATCAAAACTGAATATCTACATCAAATCAAGTTTGGAGATAAGGGGAGGATTCAAATTCAGAAATATCTAGCTTCCCCTATCTTCATACTTCTCTAACCTAACCTCTGCATTTCTCCTATAAATACCTGCAATCTCAAAGGCAAAAAAAAAAAAAAACGACCAAGCAGAGAGTTGAATTTAGGCTATACTGTAGTTTATAACTTAGGTTTTTAGTTTCCTTTTATACAATTTTTATTTTCTTTATGTAACTGAGAGGAGAGGAGACTTTCATGGAGGAATGAGAACAAGCTTGTACTGAGGGTGATACCGGTGTAAGTAATCTTTTCTTTCATTGTTATTTGAATCGAATCAAAGTTTCTTTTCTTCTTTATTCTTATTTTTGTTTGCTTCCCTCTTATGTGTTTTGTAAATTCAAATGACTCCGATAGCCTCGATGTTGCCTTGCCCTTGTAAGTGCCGTTGATGGCTTATAGCGATGGATAGCCATTCCTATGCTAGTGCAGCTTGCCCCATTATTTCGTAGTGTAGATCGGGGATGGGGAAGATCCTATTTGTCATACTTTGCTCGCCTTCAAACCAAGATAAATCGTCGATACGGGTCAAAGGTAAGAAGGCGCCGAAGAGGTAAGTAAGTTTTTTTAGGTTTTAGTTTTCTTTTCTTTTAATTTTAGTTTAGATCACTAATACCAACTCTTTTATCACTCTTTTTCAATTTTTTTGTCTATATCTATTTTTTATTTTCTCCACCTTCTCAATCTATCAATTTCTTTTTAACTTAACTTTAACTTAATTTTTCTTTTCTTTTAAAGAAATAAAAGAAGATCTTTAACCAGTTTTTGTAACCTAAAAGAGAACTTGCTAAAAAAGCTTCTATTGCTAGTCCCTCCTTGTGGATCACGACCCGCATAGCCACTTGCTATTGCAGTAGTATTGAGTACTTGCAATCGTTATTCTAAGTTCTAAAATTCTGTATTCTTGGGTGCAGGTAAAACTTCAATAAAATTTTGGCGCCGTTGCCGAGGAGGGATGGTAAGTTATTCTCTTTTTAAGTTTACACTTTTGGTTAATCTTCTTCTTTGTTCTTGGTGTACAGATTTAACAACAAGAAATTTTTTCTGCAGTGGACATATAAGTGGCCCTGGACTCTGCTCAAAAAGCAGAGCCCATAAGCCCTCAGATTTGCTACATTCCTGTGGCAATCTGAGTGAACTACTAACTTTTTTTTTGCAGGTTGGTTGAATTGCAAAGTTTAATATCTGTAGCTATCTATTTTCTTGTTTGACTCACTGTACATATATTTCTAACACAACAGTAAAAGGTTGATTGTAAATGCTCAAATGATTTAGACTTTGCATTTAGGCACGTGTCTATTTCATTATATTTTCTATTTACTGTTGAAGAGTGCTGGAACCAAGGTATGTGTGCATAGCATTTAGTATAAGGTTCATTCTTGTATGAAATATTGTTTGAGTGTTACTTTTTTTTCTATATACTTGTACACTGTACTAAATTATTTAAGGGCTTGTCCTATAAACAAGATAAGGTGGGAAAGTCATTACCCTTCCTTAACCCACAAACAATCTCCTCACTCACTAACCCAAGCCTTGTTAAAACTGAGCGTTGGCCCTAGGGACATCTCGGACTCAAATAGGGGAGTGACCTAAGGGGGAAGTTGATTTGAATCTGACTCTTGCCAAATCGGTGACTAAGGTTGGAGATTGAGGGGTGAAACCCCGAAGGCTGGTGGTTTGGCTTAATTAGGCCCGTCGCTTCTGCGTTGATACCTCCCACCAATCTTGCCCCGACCTGGCCGATTAACTTGTGGTCAGATTCGGCAGTATACCTCCCGTGGACAGTCTAACCAGTTAGGAGTCGTCTAGGTCTAAGGTTTACCCTAACTTAGGTTAGATTTTTTTTCTTTTTATTTGTTTGCTTTTTTGTTTATTTTTCTTTGTTTATGTTTGAAATTTCCTGTGTGATATGGCTTATAACAATAATTTTTTCAATTTTAATGGTAATCTATATTACACCCCGACCTCCTTTTCAGATATTACTAACCCGACATATCATAACTTTAACCAACCTAGTGTGCCGGATTAGTCTTATCTGAATCAATATAAACCATACCCCCAATCTTATGACCATAATTTCCAGAATAATTTTAACTCTTCACAAAGTCAATGGGGATTCACCTCCCCCGAGTCCAATTTTCAACCAACTTGTCCTCCATATCCACCTTGTCCACAATATTTCCAAGATTCATACTCAGTTCCACCAGTTCAAAATAGAAAACCATCAATCTTGGAAATGAGTATGCGTGAGTCCAAGCAACAACCACAAAATCTGACGGACTTATGATTTCACCACAAATTTTAAAACAAAACTTCATCTTTTCAAGTCCAATCGCAACAAAACGATGAACCAATCGACTATGAAAAGATGCTTGAAGCCATGACTCAGGCTCAAATCGATCGTAATCATGACATAGATCTAATGGTCCAAACTCTCCATTCTCACCATTTGACCATTTCTGATGTCGCTAACCATTCTGTTAGAGCCGAAGAATCATGTTGTTTTGGAAAACAAGATTCCATTTCAGCACACCCATTTGAACTTGCCCAAACTCCAAAATTTGAAAATAACATTGACAGTTTGGCAAGTTATCCCTTTTCTGAATTGAACTTGAGAATGAATATAATCTTGAACCTCAACTTGGTGATTCAATTCTACTTCCTGATTCAATAATGACTCTGGTGTCTTCACCTAATTTCATTCTTTTCCCGAGTCAACATTGGATCCTGTGCCAATTCATCATGAAATTGAATCACCAATCTTTTATGATCATCATATTGAACTTGAACAATTTCATACTTTTGAAAGTCCCATTGACAAATTGGTAAGTTCTCATTTTCCTGAAATTGAACTCCATAAGAATGTGACTTAGATTCTCAAATTTGTGATCCAGTTCAAATTCCTGAATCAATATTGACTCTTGTTTTGTTACCCAACTTCAGTAATATTTTAGAGTCAGTTTTGATTCCCACATCTGTCATTCTTGAACTTGAATCACCAATATTAAGTTACATTCCGTTGTTGGGAAATGAATGTGGACTTGAGTTTCAACTTCTTGATTTGGACCCACTTCCTGAACCAATCTTGACTCCTGAACTTTACTTGACTTAAGTCACTTTCCTGAGTTGGTATTAGTTCCCGTACTTCCTGAGTCCAAGTCAATCATTCCATCTTTTCACACTCCATTTTGGGACAAGGGTGTTGATAAAATTGACTCCGAAATTATTTGTAAAATTTTGAAATTAGATGGGGTAAATTTTTTAATAAAAATCGTTCATATATACATCATTTTAGTGGGTTATATTAGAGAGGTTTTTGATGGGTTCCTTCGAACTCCACGCAAATTAGATTGGGCTGCATTTCGTGGACCAATCAAAAACCACCAGAACCACCACCTTAAGGTAATATTTTCCTTCCCTTTCTTCTTTTTCATGCATCTATGCATTAATTCATACATTGAGGACAATACGTGAGATAGGTGTGGGGGAAGGTTCTAACATAACTTAGGTTTTCTTTTTATTATTTAAAAAAGAAAAAATTAACATTTTTTTTACTTTTAAAAACTTTTTGGAAATAAAATAATATTTTGACATATTTTTTTGTAAGAAATTAAGTCAATTTTAAGGAATAGGAAAATCAAAATTAGGATTTCTTATACTTAGTCAAAATAAGATTATTTGTTTGATTTCTAAGGCTAGGAAGAAAATTTATGAAAGTAATTTAGTCTTGATTTTTACCTTGATGAAATATGCATGCTTTATACACTTACACACTTAGGGTTCAAAAACAAAGATTCTTATGCCTTATTAAAAAAAAGAAATATATATATATATATATAAATCCTCTGATTAAGCTGGGTATTTGTGCCTCATAAAGCATAAGTATTCAAGCCTAAAAGCGGTTCATATAATAAAATTCTTAGTTTTGTGGACTTATTTGCTCGAGTCCTTAAATCCTTGGGGTGTTTTCTCACCCGGTGCCCTAAGACCATTTGGTTTGGGAGTCACCAATTAAAGGCTCGTTACATGGGCAGATTAGAAAGCCTAATAGACTAAGGAATAATACCACCAAAAATAAAATATAAAAAAATATAAATAAATAAATAAATAAGGCATAAGAGTTAGAGTTAAAGAATTCTTAGTCAAAACTTCATGGTCACGAAGGTGCATATGACTTAGGGTAAAGTAACAGACTAGATGAGAAGTATAATTTGACTCCTTATTTTGATTGATAACAAATTTTTGAATAGAGACTAAATTTAGGAATGAAAAATTTGGTTTTCCTATAGCTTATTGATTACTTAATTCTTTCAATAATATTTCAAATATTTTTTCTTTCAAAATGTGTTTTCAAAAATACTAACACTTTATTTTCCTTTCTTTATGGATTTTGTGGGTTTAATCCACTGAAAACCCTCACGAGACAAAACTCGTCCTCTAGGAGAAACTTAGAGGTTTAACGGCTTGTTGCACATGCTCAGTGCAATCGCGTAACCTACGAAAGCGGTCTAATAATCTTTGATTTAGTTTTATTGTTTTGCTCGAGGACAAGCAAAAGATAGGTGTGGGGGTGTGATTGCACACATTTATTGCATTATTCTTTATTATATTTTCATATTTATCATATAATAAATCTGCTAAATTCTATGTCTTAAATGTCTATTTTGTAGAAGATAATCATGGGGGGAAAGAAGATAAAATCAAATCAATATCAGTTAAATTCAGATTTAACTAGATCTATTTGGTTGAGGAGGATGATCCCAAATTCAATTAGTTAAATTCAGTTTTTGGTGAATCAAGTGATTAAATCTAAAGATCAACCGAGGATAACGTCAAATACAGAGTAAAAATCTAAAGGGATAAATGGATAGAGAGAAGATTAACGGATGAGATGAAGCAAATTTGACTCATATTCTGACTGGATATATTTTAGTATTTAATCATAACTTTCGCTACCGAACTTCAAATCTAATGATTCAAGATGATCCAGAAAGAAGACGTAAAGGGCTACAACTCTTAAGTTGATCACTATTTCGAATTCTGTTATTTGATAAGTTATATTCAGCAATCAACACGCCAATAAGCTGCAGATCAGAACTGAATATCCACATCAAATCAAGTTTGGAGATAAGGGGAGGATTCAAATTCAGAAATATCCAGCTTCCTCTATCTTCATACTCCCTAACCTCTGCATTTCTCCTATAAATACCTGCAATCTCAAAGGAAAAAAACGACCAAGCAGAGAGTAGAATTTAGGCTATACTATAGTTTGTAACTTAGGTTTTTAGTTTTCTTTTATGTAATTTTTATTTTCTTTATGTAACTGAGAGAAGAGGAGACTTTCATGGAGGAATGAGAACAAGCTTGTACTGAGGGTGACACGGTGTAAGTAATCTTTTCTTTCATTGTTATTTGAATCAAATCAAAGTTTCTTTTCTTCTTTATTCTTCTTTTTGTTTGCTTCCCTCTTTTATGTTTTGTAAATCCAAATGACTCCGATAGCCTCGAAGTTGCCTTGCCCTTGCAAGTACCGTTGATGGATTATGGGGATGGATAGCCTTTCCTATGCTAGTGTAGCTTGCCCCTTTATTTGTAGTGTAGATCAGGGATGGGGAAGATCCTATTTGTCATACTTCGCTCGCCTTCAAACCAAGGTAAATCGTCGATACGGGAAAAGGTAAGAAGGCGCCGAAGAGGTAAGTAAGTTTTTTTAGGTTTTAGTTTTCTTTTCTTTTAATTTTAGTTTAGATCACAACACCAACTCTTTTATCACTCTTTTTCAATTTCTTTGTATATATCTATTTTCTATTTTCTCTACCTTCTCAATCTACCACTTTCTTTTTAACTTAACTTTAACTTAATTTTTCTTTTCTTTTAAAGAACTAAAAGAAGATCTTTAACCGGTTTTTATAACCTAAAAGAGAACTTGCTAAAAAAGCTTCCATCGCTAGTCCCTTCTTGTGAATCACGACCCGCATAGCCACTTTCTATTATGGTAGTATTGAGTACTAGCACTCTTTATTCTAAGTTCTGAAATTCTGTATTCTTGGGTGTAGGTAAAACTCCAATCAGTTTCAAAGAATCAAAAGAAAAGAAAACAAAGAATAAAAAGAGAAGTGTACGGTGAAAACAAAGATAGAAACATTGAAAAGAATATATTTGTGATTTTTCAGATATATCAAAAATAAAGTGAAAAAGAAAAAACTTATGGCTACTAACTACTAATGGCTCTACCATGCTAACCTCTTAGTGATAGTTGCCTCACATGTATCATTGGTCATCACTAGTCCTTGGCTTCAAGAGCTTTACAAAGCATGACTCATAAGATCACTTTCACCTCTAAACTCAACAAATAAGAGAAAGCTACACTTAAATCATCAAAACTAACTAGAGCAAGCATGGAATAAAGTAATGGTAACTTGTTAGAGAGTTAGATGTTAGAGTGTTAGAATCCATCATCATTAGTGGTTAGTTGTTAGTTACCTTGAGAGAAAATTAGCTAAGCATGTAAAAGGAGTTGGAGAGAAGAAATCAAGTAGAGATAAAGAGTGAACCTTTCATAGAGTGTCACCCTCCATTATAAGTACTCTTGCTTTCATCCTATGTACTACTCTCTTCCCTATTACATGATCTAAAAGAAATGAAAAATACAAAAGTGGAAGAAGAAGAACAACTAACCTAAACTAAAGAAAGGAAACTACTCTAAAAACTATCCTAAAAACTCTCCTCTCTGTTCTAAAAAATCTGGGGTATTTATAGGCAAAGGGGGCATCAGGGAGGCATTACGGGGCCATGCGTCGAGAAATGCGACTTTTGCCGTGTTTCCACTGCCCTTCTGGGGTCATGCACACTGCGCCAGGGTGTGCAGCCTCTTGCTACACACCACTCCTTGTACCTCCTATCAGTTTGTCGAAATTCGCTCCCAGATTTGACAGATCCAGCTTTCAAAAGTCAATGACTATATTTGTAGGCTTTAAATATCACTAAATGAATGGGATTTTGGGCTTCTTCTTCATTTCATGCCATGGACCTAGAAACATACAAGAGATGTATTATTAACAGAATTTAATATTGAATAAATGTGAAGATGTGGTATGAAATATGTAATTTTAGAGACTAATCAGAGGGCACTCCCTTTCCCGAGGCCAAATGGCTTCGCATATATTACGAGGGAGATTACTCCCTTATTCGAGGCTAGACAGCCTTGCATGCATTATGAGGGAGATTACTCCCCTTCCCAAGGTTAAGTACTCGAGTGCTCTAGCCTCGCTGGCGTTTAGAAATTTGAAGTGGTAGAGGCAAGGTTAGGCAATGGGCCTATAAATAGGACCTTTGCAGTCCTTTTCTAGAGAAATATTTTTTTCTCTTCTCAATGTTTTCAACAGAGCCCTATTTTTCCTCCTTGCTGACTTTTTAAAACACCAAGGTCTTCACTCTTTTCATCTCTCTAAAACCAAGATCCATGGCATCTTTACACTATCCAGACAAGGAGGCTGAGGCCCCTGAGGCAACGAAGACCTTCACTCTAGTCGTTACCCGACTTATAGCTGGTGAGTCTCGGCTGTTATGAGACTCCACCAATGAATTGATGACTTAAAGGAGTTTATCTCCTCAATTTTAGCTTTACCAGCTATTTCAGGGATTAAATTCCCTTTATCGTTTCTTATAGCAAAATTGGAACTAAGGGGCTTTAGTTCTTTGGAGCTTCCTGGCAAAGCTAAGACGACTTGCCTTATTAGGTGAAGACGTTCTCCAGGCGAGGGTATACCTTGGCCTTTCTAAGGTAAGGGTATCCTTGCCATATAGGCGAGGATATACCTTGGCCTTCTCAGGACCTGGCTAGGTTTGCCATATAGGCAGAGCTATGCCTTGGCCTTTTTAAGGCCTGGCTGGCTTGCCATACAGGCGAGGCTATATCTTGGTCTTTTCTGAGGCGAAGCTAACTTTACGATATAGGCGAGGCTATGCCTTAGCCATTTTAAGGCCTGGTTGGCCTTTCCATACAAGCGAGGTTATGACTTGGCCTTTTCTGAGGCGAAGCTAACTTTATCGTATAGGTGATGCTATGCCTAGGCCTTTTTAAGGCCTGGCTGGCCTTGCCATACAGGCGACAATATGTCTTGGCCTTTTCTGAGGTGAGGCTATGGCTTGATCTTTTTAAGGCATGAGTGCCTTTCGAGCTCCCACATGAAGCTACCCTTTTGGGGTTTTTAGCATCTTGCCTCTGTGTAGCGCGAAGCTTAACCTCAAAGCAAAGTTAATTTCGTTTGTGGAGTGAGGCTAGATTTGAATCAGTCTCACTAAGGGAGCGAAGATATGACTTAGCACTTTCCTTTTTACCTAATGCTAACACATTTACTTTTCTTTATTTTTGCAATGCATTGCGTTCTCAATCCATTGAGCCATCTCTTCGACTTGGCGACAAAGGTGGACGGGAGTATGCATCTCCATCTTCAAGTCCAAGCTTTACTTATCAATAGGAAGAACATACTGGAGCAGCCGACACTAATTTCAGAAGGAGACCAATGTACATTTTGTAGCATCATTTCCACGACCATTTTCAGCGGCGATGACAGGATCATATTCAGAATCTTGTATTTAGAATTAGCACTCCAGGCGTTGATTGACGGTTACTTATCCAGGACGGTCCACTTAGTTGTAGACTTGTGCTATTGAGCTCAATGTAAATGGGGGACTGTGTCATTTTTTCACCAATATCTCGCCTTTGTTGAGTTTCTGCACAGGATATTTGAAGGTCACAAGAAAGGAGATGTCACTAGTAAGGTCTTGGATCCTTCTTTCACCAATCTTGTTCAAAGAAGTGATAGCGACAGAGAACCCATGCTCATTGGATGACTTTCTGGTGATAAAATCTTCCATTAAGCGAAGGATTATAACCTAATGAGGGGAGGCCTTTCGTGTCCAATTGGTCTGGTGGAATCAGAATGACCCGTCACATTTCGACTTTGAGAAACGCCATTATTCTCAAGAGTGGAAATAGATCTGCTATTCTAGATGTAGAGCAACAAGTCGCTGGCTTTTGAAGTAAATATTAAATTGTGTGAGAGAAAATCTTGATGTATCATTAAAGAATCTTCCTTTTCAAATCAATAAAATTTCTACTCATTTGCTCTTCTCCATGTCTTCTTCTTTGTTCGTTCATGTAATTGCCTGTAGCAATATAAGTCTCCTGTAGAGAGAACTTAGCCTGCAAGTTCTTTTGAAAGAACTAAAAAAAGGTGAAAATTCACCAAGTTGAATTTCTGAAAGAATTACAAATGTGACTGAAATTATTCAGAGGTAAAGAACATGATAAAGTCAGTCAAATATATAAAAATCTATGGGGATTAAAAGAGGGTAGATTTAGGAATCCATTAGGAATCACTAAATCCAAAAAAGATTTAAGTCTGGTGACTCGTCAGCTCAGAGGTGATCAACTGGACATAACTAATCAGAGATCGTCAGACTTCAAACTTTTTCGTTCAGAGATGATACACTGGATATAATGACAAAGAAGGGTAAAATTAGGTAATCATCAGTTCAGAGGTGACGAACTAGACATAATCGATTAAAGAATACCAAATAAGGAATGTTTACTGTTCAGAGGTGGCGAACTAAACATGACAGTAAATGAAAAGTGGAGACTTGGCTATTTATCGGTTCAGAGGTGATTGACTAGACATGATCGATTGGGAAGCCACCACGCTTGAAATTTTGTCATTCAGAGGTGACGAACTGGACATTATGACAAAATAAAGGTGAACCTAGTTTTAGGGACCCGTCTATTCAGAAGTGATAAACTGGATATGATAAATTAAGACATACTAAACTCTGAATCTACTGCCAGAGATAGTCGCATTAACTTAGCAGCTAGCCCACTAGGGACTGCAAGGGTGAATTGAATCTAGGCACTTGTTGGTTCGAAGTAATTTGGACATGACCAAACTAAGAGACACCAGGCTCGCAATTCGCTGTTCAGAGGAAGTCGTATTAACATGACAACAAGAACTCTTGGCCCTAATGTGAGAAAGGAGAACAAAGTTGTCGGCTCGTCTGTTCAGAGGTATTAAACTGGATATGACAGTTTGAGTACCATAAAAGAGGAGAGATCTAGGTATCCATCGGTTCAGAGGTAATATGGACATAACCAATTAGGAATTACTAGACTCAGAGCCCTACTGTTCAGAGGTGATGAACTGGACATAACGGCAAAGGAGTAGTCCCTACTGGACTGGAAGATGAAACTTGGCTATCTGTCAGTTCAGAGGCAACATGAATATAAGCGATTGAGAAACCACCAAGCTCAGAATTTCTACAGTTCAGAGGTGACAAGCTGACATGACAGTAAAAGAAGTAATTCCACTGGGAGAAATAGGATTTGATCATAAATTCTGTGGAAAAATTGGTATTTCCTTGCGAAATTATTTGAAAGAAATTGTCAGAGATATATTGTTAACATGACAACCAGAAAAGTCCATTGGGGATTTGGAAAAAGAAATAATAGACTTCGAAAGGAGTCTACTAGAAACTCACTAGGGAGTTAGAAAATGAATCCCATAAGAGTTTATATGTCAGAGGTAATCATTAACATGACAAAAAGAACACTGTGGAGATTCGACAGGAAAAGGATCATTCACTAAAAAGTTATCAGAGGTAATCATTAACGTAACAACCAAATCCCTTGCTGGGGAATTTAAAAGGAGATTTTATCATAAGTGATCGTGATAGCTTCTCCGCTTGGGGATTTGTAAAGGTGACTTGTCAGAGGTGTGATGTTAACTTGACGAGGATTCATTTACTGTTGGAGGTGTTTGAACATAACAACAATTTGAGTGGACCTGTCATCCTTTTGAAGAGGACAACAAGTGGCATTTGATCCGCTGGGGATATTGACAGGATCCGCCCAGGATATTAAAAAGGGATTTGCTGTCAGAGGTTTAATGTTAACTTGACATACTTGATCTGTAGTTCATTTTCCTGAGAAAATGATTACAGTTTGATGTGGTCCTACCATTACATGGACAGAAATTGATAAGAGATTTTAGTGGAATTAGCCGTATGTTATTAAAGAATTTCATTGGGGCATAGGAGACAGTGTTCCCAAAATTTATTTGGGGGAATCCTGTTGGGGAATAGGAGAACAATTCTCCTTAAAATGAAGGAAAAGTCAGAGGTGAAAACTTTAACATGACTTTTTGCTTTGCGGATCTACCATTTAATGGAAGGAAATTGGTAGGGGATTTTAGAGAATCAAATAGGATCAGGTCACTCTCAGCTATCAATAGATTTGGTGAGCCTTTACCAACTACTGTTTGAGTTGGGCTAGCCATGCTATTTCCCTCAGCATGATGAGTTGTCGAGGACATTTTGTTAGGCTTAAAAGCTAACTTTTTCCTCTATCCTCAGCCATTAAGGGCTTAGGATCATGTAATTCTGTGGAGAGGTCAGTTAGCAATTAACGCTCCTCATGGAATCTTCTCTGGTGTCTTTAATATTAACACCGTGTAGTGTCGTCTCCTGATGTTTAATCAGCTTGACTCCGAAGGGATCCCCAATGATCAGAGGTATAATGTTAACTTGATCAGGGATAATATTTCTCAAAGAATTTACTATTGATCAACATTATCAGCATGTCACCGTTCGGGTTGGACAGGCGATACACTCTGTTTGAGTAGACTGTCTCTACTACAAATAGCCCTTTCCATTTAGGTCAGAATTTGCCTTTGGATTTGTGTGCCATGACCATAGGTCGTCGGACAGCTAAGACCAAATTTACTTTCTGAAAAATTCTCTCTTTAACCTTCTTGTTGAAAGCCTTTGAGATTCAGGCTTGGTAGAGCTCGATACACTGCTGAGCTTGTAACCACTTGTCTAGCGCTTCAAGCTCTTGGGGACGTAACCGATAGTTATCTTCATCAGTCATCTGGTCGCCAAGGCAACACGAAGTTATGGTATTTGAGTCTCCAATGGTATAACTGCTTCACATTTGTATATCAAAGAGAAAGGTGTATTGCCTATTGGGGTTCAGACCATAGTTCTATAGGCCCAGAGGCATTAACTAAGCTTCCCATTCTAATCTCATTTTCTTGCGGAGATGAACTTTTTGAGCAGCTTGATGATTGTCTTATTGAATGCTTCTACTAACCCATTGCGTCAGGATGTAAACAGTTGACGTCACATTCTGAATTTGGTACTTATCGCAGAACCGGTAGAACGATTGACTTGTGAATTGGGGACATTATCATGAATGATCATCTGGGACACCAAATCGGTGGATGACATGATGTCTGATGAAGTTAACCACATTGGTGGTTTTAACTTCAACGAGCGGAACAGCCTCTGCACTTTGAGAAGTAATCAGTTATTGTAAGGATGAACCGATGACTTTTAGCTGACGGAGGACTGACTGGCCCTATTATATCAATTCCCTAAGCCTCGAATGACCATGTTGTGACTGTAGGATAGAGTAGTTCCAGGTGTTGGTGTATAAAATCCGCATGGATCTTCTTACACCTTTTTGCGTACTTGACTGCATCGACAATCATAATCGGCCAGTAATAGCCAAGTCGATGTAATGATTCTTGAGCTTTGGACTTGGTTGATGAGCTCCACATATTCTATCATGAGCCTCTTTGATTACTTCTTGTGCCTCAGAGTTGGATAGACAATAAAGAAGTATACCATCATATGAACAGTACAATGTTTTACCACAGATCGTAGTAAATTCGAGTAGACCTTCATTGAATAGACACCGCTTCCCTGGGGTCATCGGGTAATATGCCGTGCAAGGCATAGTCGATGATCGGGCATCGCTAGTCCCTTGGTTCGAAGTTTGTCGAGGTTGTATGAACTTCGCTAACCTCTAAACCATACTTCAGATAGAAGAGATGACGAGTATCCACTGTGAGATGGTGATTTCTATCAGCAGGTAGAGCCAGTGTAGCTGCTAGCACTGCTAGAGTATCTGCCTTTGTATTTTGGAGGCATAATACATGTAGAAGCCTTCAAATATAGTAGCCAGCTGAATGGCTGCATGATGTGATAAGGCATAAGGTCTTCATGACGGACCTCATATTCACCCTTGACTTGGTTGATGATCAACTTGAAATCGTCATAAGCTTGAAGTATATACCCCCATTTGTTGGGCGAGCTGGAGGCCAATGAGCAAAGCATTATACTCAGCTATGTTGTTGGAATAAGATTCCGTTAACGAGAATGCATGAGGAAGGATGTGATTCTCGGGTGAGATAAACACTACCCCTACTCCGGCAATAATCTTGCCTTTTAGTCCGGTTCTTGATGCACCATCAAAGAACATCTGCCATACATTATAGTTTGAAGTTATGTTGGCTTCAATAACTTCATCCGAAATATTTTCATGTAGCTTTGAAGATTCTGGAATGGGATGAGCTGCTAAGAAATCTGCGAGGGCTTGAACTTTGATGGCCTTCTGGGGAACAAAGGTCATATCATATTGGGATAACAATATGGCCCAATTAGCCAATCTAGAGTTCAGGAAACTCAGCTTTGTCATCAGAATCCGAAGGGGGATTGACTCTTGAGATGACATAAACAGTTTGCCCAACCAAGTAATGCCACATCTTCTGAATGGCAAAGACAAGAGCAAGACATCCCTTTTCAACTCGGTTATAGTGACTTTAAGCCCCAATCAAGATTCTGCTGAGGTAGTAGATGGCTTGCTTGGTACCTTCCTCATTCTTCTGTGCGAGCAGAGTGCCTAAAGAGTGGTTCATGTCTCTTACATAAAATAAGAATGGTTTTCCCGAAACAAGAGAGGCCAGGACTGGAGGCTTAGTGAGGTATGATTTGATATCCTCAAATGCTTTTTGACAAGCGTCATCCCAGATATAAGATATGCCTTTTTTCATTAGGCGTGTGAATGGTTGACAGCGACCCGATAGGTTTACGATAAACCTTCGAATGTAGACCAGCCTGCCTTGAAGACCTCGGAGTTCTTTGAGATTCTTTGGAGGCTGCATGTCTTGAATGGCTTTGATCTTATTGGGATCAAGATGAATTCCTCTGGACATAACAATGAATCCCAGAAACTTGCCACTTGAAATTCCCAAGAAAGACTTTGTCGGGTTTATCTTCAGCTGGTGAGCCCGCATGAGACCGAACATTATTCTCAAATCGTGGAGATAGTTGTTCTTGTCGCGATTTTTGATTGCAATGTCATCAACATAACACTCCACTGTCTTTCGAAAGTGATCGCGAAAGATCGTGCTCATTGCATACTGGTAAGTGGCACTCGCGTTCTTTAAGCCAAAGGACATAACCATGTAGAAAAACACACCCAATGGTGTTCGAAATGACGTATGATTTTCATCATCTGGGTACATCTTGATTTGGTTGTACCTTGAAAAGCCATCCATGAAGGACATCCTTTCAAAACCACACGCGTTGTCGATCATGACATCCGTGACAGGTAACAGAAGTTCATTTTTAGGACAAGCTATGTTAAGATCACGAAAGTCAATACAAACGTGGATCTTTTCTTTTCTTTTTTTTTTTAAGGATGGGTACAATATTAGCAACCCAATCTGGGTGCTGTTCCTCTCGAATAAAGTCACATTCGATGAGTTTCTGGACCTCAGCTTCAATTACCTCCATAATATCATGTCAGAATGCTGTTGTTTGACTAGCTTAGCATCCAGCTTGATGTTGAGGCAATGCATAGCCACCTGAGGATCGAGGCCAGGCATGTCTTCATAGCTCCAAGTAAAGACATCTATATACTCTTTCACTAAGGCTATAAGGTCTTGCTTCTCTGTCAGCGACAAGCTTTCGCTTATAATGATGAGCTTCGGGCATGTTGAATCACCAACATCCACTTGAATTGCTGTATCTTCTTCAGGAGGGTCACATTGTTCAAAGCGCTTCTCCGATTGAAGATCTAGTTATTGAGCCCAAGGATCAGTGTCGAATGGCCAATGTCCTCTTCTGATTCCACCTGACTGGTCAATGTCATGTTGATAAGGATTTTCTTGAAGGCAACCCCCACACTTACGTCAGATTCCCAACCTGATGAATCTGAGGAATGTGAGGGTGGAGGCCTTTAAAATTCTGTATCAGATTGAGCAAATGGAGTAATATACCCCAACCCCCTGCGAGTCTGAACACAGTAGTTGGCAAGCTTTCCTTCTAGCACAAAGGGTTGTAGAGGGATGTGTCATCCCTTTCCAAAGTTCAAGCCTTCACTACGATACAAGTCGTATCCTATTTCTTTCATCACACGGTGTGCTGACCGTACATAGTGAAAGAATTATGGGGGCTTTAAGTCTTCATCCGAATCATTGGATGTAGTAATTTGATGTCGGACTCTGCCAAATATAATAGGCGACTGATCCTTCTTAGAAGATGGGACTACAAATACAGACCCATCATTCTCTTCATATGCATGCATGCCGTTGACATAAGCAGAGGCATGTGTAGAGGGTTTATGTCAATATGACTACTTACATCATCATAACACATAGAATAATCGAAATTGACATTTTCATTAGGACCCATTCATTGCCATTGTCGATAGAGTTATTACAATTAGGATCATTTAGGTATGATACAATTGGTTCTTTATCAAAAGAAACCTCTAGATCTTCTCCTGATTCTGAGTCCGCTTCGTTAGCGCTATCGATGTCGCTAGGCAATGATTTTTCTGCCACTTTACCGTTCTCTTTATAAAGTAGAGAATTGATGAAGTAGTTCTCCACCCCTTTGAGCGACTTCATTTCTGCGAACACCATCCTGACCATTACTTTGTTGTCCACATATTTGAAGCATTGATGGAGTGTAGAAGGCACGATCCAATTAGCATGGATCTAAGGTCACCCGAGCAAAAGATTGTAGGACGTATTAGCGTCAATGACGTAACACGTCACTTCTGATTTTGAGTCTCCAATTTGCATCGGAGATGGATCTTGCCCAGAGGGTGACTACTCCAAGCATTAAAGCCATATATGTCATAGTCGTGGTTGACAACTACTCAACGGGATGCCGAGAAAATAAAGCAATCTCTTGGGAATAATGCTCAAAGCAGACCCAGGATCAACTTGTATTCTCTCGATGAGTGTGGACCCAATATACCCTGTATAATACAAGGGCCTGTCGTGTCGGTTGTCCTTGACAAGCATGTCTTCAGGGGTGAAGGTGATGCACAGCACTTGCTGTAGTACCAGATGACATCAGGGGTATGAGGCTCTATCTTCTTTTGTAGGGATGGGTACTTGTGTCAGAAATGATTCTGAATCAGCAAGCGCATAAGTGCCTCTCTCATTTCCTTCGAGAGGCGAAGTAGCTCGTGTAGGGTAATACGAGCTGGGATATTAGCCAATTGTGCCAATATATCAAAGCAGAAGGGAACATTGAGTCCTCTGGAAGGATTCTTCTTTAAAGATTCGTCGAAGCGAATCTCTTTCTGCTTCTCTTTGTCCTTCAGCATTGGGGCCTGGAGAGGTGTAGCGGCTCCTGATGTCGTTGGTTGGGGTGTTTCGTCAGGTGTCTGGTCGTACTATCACAAGTACTTGTTGGCCCAATAGCCTTCCACTCTAGTTTTGATGATGATCAACACTCATGTAGTTATGTTTACTAATATTCTTGTGTTTCTAAGTTTCAGATCATTAGCAAGATATTAGTTTGGGAGATAGCTTCAACAAGGTGTTTGGAAGCTTATCATGGTGATTCCGGTGCCAAAGCTTAAAGATCATACCCTTTGCACTCGGTGGATCGCGTTTTGGGAGCAAGTCTACTTGAAGATGGAGTTCCTCAAGAGAAGACTTAGGTATCCTAGTTTAGTTTAGTGAGTTTTAGATCCATTTGTAAAGCTTAGTTTAGTTGATATGCTCAAAGTGCACAAACACACACGTTTTATGTTTTGATGTGTGATTTTATGAATAGTTGGATCAAAACAAGTTTTCATGATTTATATGTATAGTAGATGTTTTCTAGTTATACATACATGCTTAACTTATAGACAAACTTATTTTGACATTCCTATTCATGTTTTGGAAAAATCTAGTTTGATAAAAATACAAGTTTTATTTATGATAAAATTGGCAAGACACAAAAATGAATTGATATGATTGATATATGTCTTGAAATTTTTATCACAAGTTTAGTTTTCAAGTAAAATGATAAAACATATTTTTGTGGATTTTTTTAGAAGTGTTAAAAGATTTTTTACAAATTTTCTATCTCAAAAATCTGCCCAGAAAAACTGTATTTCAGGCAGACCGGTCGACCGGGACAGTCGACCGGCTGCTGTGTCCGGATATGCACAGGCTGTGCATATCCGTCGGTCGACCGGGTCACGGACCCAGTCGACCGATATAGAGAGTCTGCTCTCTGTATCCTTTCGGTCGACTGGGTCGGTCGACCGATAGAAGGAAACTGTGTTTCCTCCTTGTTGGTCGGTCGACTGGCAGTCGACCGAAGCCCCAACGGTCATATTTTCGACCGTTGGCGGTCGACCGGGCCGGTCGACCGGTGGCTGTCAAAATTGCCACATCAGCCTAACGGCTAGTTTTCTGGTTTGGCCTATATATACCCTATTCATTTGGGATTTTGGCCAAGGTTTTTAAGAGAAAAATTTCTGGTTTTCAGCAGAGTTTAAAAAGAGTTTTAAAAAGAGTTTTTAGTGCTTTTAACTTCTCATCTTTATTGATTTGGGTTTTTGGAAAAATCAAAGAAATTGGAATTTGGGATTTTTGTATTGGCATTCATTCTCTATCTTTTACAAGAAATTTCCCAAGTGTTTTTCTTTGTTGCTTGTTTTCCAAACACCTAGTTTCCACACTTGAGCTATCTTCTATCCTAAACTATTAGGATCTTTGTTTTTGTGGAAAAGAAAGAAAAGAGATAGAAAAGAGAGTTTGTGGTTTTGGAACCACTTGTTGTAAACACCCTTTTATTTGTGAATCCCTCTTCGGTAGAGGTGATCGGGTGATTGGTTTGTGAGCCTCTTAAGGAGAGGCATTTGTTGTGGTTGGCTACGGGCCGTATCCCTCTTCGGTAGAGGTGGATTGTGTGTTGTATTGCCTCGGTGGCATTGTAAGTTGAGAGAGGAGTTAGGGGCTCCTATAGTGGATTAGAAATCCTACACGGTGGTGTAGGCGGGGAAGTAGAGCTAGGGGCTCGAACCTCGAAACAAATTTGTGTGTTTGCGATTGATCCAATTACTCTCAACTCTACTCTCTTATATTTGTGCAAGCATCATTCATTCATTGCATCATATATTTTTGCGTGGGATTGAGCATATTCATACTTGCTTGCATTTGCACCTTGCATATTATTCATATTGTTATATATTGTATATGCTTGGATTGCTTGTGTGTGTGCAACACTTATACTCATCCAACAAGAGCTTCATATAGCAACCTCAACCCATTCAAGGGGAATCAAGAGGTGCTTGTCCAGAGCCTCGCAAGGGGAATTCGGCAACACTTGTTGGATTGTACTAAGTGTTCTTGTAAGATTGTTTTAGCTTCCGCATTTAGCACACTTAGTTTGCATTAAGTTCACTAGATTAGCACTTTCATCTATTCACCCCCCTCTAGGTGTATTTCAATTGGTATCAGAGCTAGTGCTCCTGATATTAGGCTTAACATCCTAGGAGTGATCCAATTGCTTGCTAATCTACATTTGCACTTGTTCATTTGCACACATATAGTTTACCATGGACTTCATGACCCCACCTATGTATGATGCTTCCAACATTCTTGTTTGGAAGACTAGGATGTCCATTTACCTACAAACCCTAGGTTTACATGTTTATCTTGCGGCTACCAAGAAATGCTATCTTGGTAACCTCATTCATATAAGGGCCAATGCACAAGCCCTAGAGGCTATTAGAAACACATTGCCTAAAGATTATCTTTTACATGTTTCTAATATTGATTCCGCTTTTGTAGTGTGGAATTTATTGACAACCACAACCGCTACCTCCGGGCTTCAAGAACAAATCCAAAAGGAAGAGGAATCTAGTGGAGAATCCGATTCCCAATGCTTCATGGTCCAAGGGAATGACTCCCTTGAGGTACAATCGGAAACTCTATTAGATTGTGATGATAGTGCTAGTTCTTCTAATGATTATATTGATCCCCATGCTTTGAATGAAGAACTTTCATTAGTTTGTGAAAAATTAATTGAGAAGTATAACATTTTGAAAAAGAAAAGTCTAGGCATTAATAATGAAAACAAAAATTTGATTGCTAGACTTGATATTGTTTTGCAAGAGAAAGAGGAGATTGCTAATGAGAAGGATTCATTAAAATCTCAACTTGACCTTGCACTTAAAGAAAATGAACTTTTGAAAATAAAAATGATTGCCATGTTCTTTTGAAGAAAAATGAAAATTTGACTTCAAAAGTAGATTTTATTTTAAAAGAGAATGTTGCTTTGAAAAATAAAATCATTTCCATTTCAAATGATTTAAATATTTGCTTAGAGAAAAATATTGTTTTGCAACATAAGATGGATGCACATGTTTGCCATGCTAGTGTAGCCTCATCATCTAGACTACCTAATACATGTACCTCTTCTTCTAGGATTAACAATGATATATCCATGCTTAAGAAGAAGGTAGATTGTTTGGGCTCCACTATGAGCCAATGTGCTATGAATCATACACGGTTGGAAACTTTGCTTCGAAAGAAACAAGTTCCATCCTTCATGCATGCACACCCTCCACGGCATACACATGCTCCTCACGGACACCATCAACACATGTATGCTCATGTGTACACATGTACACATTGTGGTCGTAATGGCCACCTTGCTAAATTTTGCTTTGATAGATTAAATAATGTAAATTTAGCAAATAAGTTTGTTTGGGTTAGAGAAGGGACTAACCCCCATGGACCCAAAAGACAATGGGTACCAAAGACCACCCCTCCAATTTTTGATGTAGGTGAGGGCTCTCACATGACGTGAGAGTGTTGGCACCTTGGAGTGGATGTGTTCCATGCTTAAAGAATATTTTTTTTTGGATGCATCACTTTCAAGGGAGAAGATTTGGTGGAAAGGACCACCATGTTTTGGAGACAAGGAAAGTTGCCTTCTAAGGCTTTGGTAACAATTCCTAACTCCTTATTATTGTTTACATGTTCATATCATTTGTTTTATAGCATGTCATTGTTTAATGTTCACTATGTTATATCATGTTCATTAGATTAGTGATATACATGCTTAGTTGTTTAGAGACACCCATGCTCAATATAGATTTATATTTGTGTGATCTCACTTTTGATCTAATATGTATATCCTAGATCTAATGCATATGCATATACATATTGATCATATGAACGTTTGTTTCATGTTTTAGTTGTATCATGTTGTTTTATATGTGTTTTGTGCTTCATGTGGTATATACATGTTTAAATGTAGATTTTATCAAAACTTGCATGTATACATGTACACTTAGTGAGAACAAATTGACTTATATATGTTTTGCCCTTCATGCTCATTTGTACCCACTATGTGCACAAGTATAGGCTAGTTTTGATGATTCCTTTATTTATACTTGTCATACCTATTTTTATGATTCTACTTCATGTATATGTATTTTAAATTCAAACCTAATAAATATACATGTATACCCATGAGTCTTTTGCCTCCAATACAAATATTTTTAATAGACTCGTTTATGGTTGGGATATGTATGCATATTGTTAGATTTGGATGGATCATACATATACCTAGAAGTTGGTTCACAAAATAAAAGAATTTTGATGAATTTATGTGTTTTGCTTTAACAAAATGATATTCGTGTTTGTCTTGTGCTTAATGATTTGATTACTTGTTTAAGTATTAGTCTTCATTAAGACTAGTTATATACCTATACATATAGTGGGACACAAATAAATCTATATATGATTGGGTTGAATGATTATTTGTTCCCATTAGTTGTATGAGTATAGTCTAGTTTTGATGATTCATATATTTTAGACTTGTATTCATATTTTTTTAATTTATATGAGTTTTAATTTCGTGTATATGTTTATTTTGCCAAAACATTAAGATATACATGTATAATCCTTGAGTCTTTTGCCCTTCATGCAAATCCTTATATATGGACTCAATTGTGTTTAGGATATGTATGTATACTTATTGTGTTGACAATTTATACATATACCTTGAAATGAAATTAGTTAATGAAAATTGGTTTTTCGTGTTTTCATATTTAAGTTTTACTTCATGTATATGTCCATCTAGTTCAAACTAATCCTATACATATACATTCCTTTTTGAGCCACGTGCCTTCATGCATATACTTTGTGGACTCGTTTGTATTTTGGATATGTATGTATACCTTAGTTTATACTAGACATACATATGCCTTAAAGATTAAGTAGTTCTATGATCTTTTGTTTTAGATAAGTATTATTGTTTAAAGGAATTAAAAGAGCTTAATGAAATATTTTTCATAATTGATTTTCACATGTTAGTTATACACTCGTAATTACTACCTTATTCATGTTTTGTTTCTCATGAGTTGTGCTTTATTGATTAGAGTGAATAATTATTATGTGATTTTCATTTCTATGAAAAATAATCTTGTTTTATTCCTTGCTTGAAGGATTTCGTACTAGTTTACAAAACTTTCCATTTTTAACTAGTTCGAATTCTTCTTTGTAATATGAGATATACCATGCTTGTTATTTCAATTGGTATCATTGAACTCTTTCAATTGGTGTCAATTTTGATCTTCTTGTATACTCATATAAGTTTTGTATATGTATGCTTACTCTTTCAAGAATATCAATGTCAATTGGTATCTAATTTTCATACATATATTTTTGTTTATGCTAGTGCTTGAGTTTCAATTGTGTTTAAATTGATTACTTAAATTGGTATCAAGACTATGCATTATTTTAGTTGGTATTTCATAAAGGGGGAGAAAATTTGATGTTGTCTTTTCAATTGGGATTTGACTCTCACTCCCTTGCTTTATGTTAAAATTGAAACTATATTTTAACATTATTGATCTCAAAAGTTTTCAAATTGGTATCATGTGTTTAAAAGAACATATTTCTCTTAATGATGTCAAGATGTTTATGTTGAGAATTTTTAATTGGTATTTCAAAATTTTGTTTTTATGAAAGTTTCAATAGTTTTGACTTACTTTGCCTATATGTGTATAGATTCATGTTGAGTGTATCCTATATTGAGGAGCTTGACAACTCTTCTTTATGAGATACACGTGTGTAAGGAGAGCTTCACATCTCTTTTTATGCATTACGTATTTTGTGTTATGTGAATTAGGGCGCGTCTTCCTCTTCATGAATGTCTATCTCACATACGATTTATTGATCCATGTTGAATTTCTATTGGTATCTAGATGCACTTCATTGACATATTTTTAATTGATATCAATGTTTTGATGTTTAACCCTTTATTGGTTCTTGATTTAGAACAAAAAGGGGGAGAATAATTTGTTTTTATAATTTTACCCCTTTATTGATGTTTGACAAAAAGGGGGAGAAGAATTTGGTTTTTAATATGCATTTAATATGCATGTATTTGTTTTTAAATAAGAAAGTATTGTTTATGTTATTGGTATCTAGAGCTTAGAGTTTATCTTACTTCTTTGGTATCTAGAGCTATAACATGTTTATATTGTTTAATATTGTTTATTTTGTTTATGCATGAGTTAAGGGGGAGCTTCTTTGAAGCTTAACTTTTAATCCATGCATATATAACTCCATGAGTTTTGTCATCATCAAAAAGGGGGAGATTGTTGGCCCAATAGCCTTCCACTCTAGTTTTGATGATGATCAACACTCATGTAGTTATGTTTACTAATATTCTTGTGTTTCTAAGTTTCAGATCATTAGCAAGATATTAGTTTGGGAGATAGCTTCAACAAGGTGTTTGGAAGCTTATCATGGTGATTCCGGTGCCAAAGCTTAAAGATCATACCCTTTGCACTCGGTGGATCGCGTTTTGGGAGCAAGTCTACTTGAAGATGGAGTTCCTCAAGAGAAGACTTAGGTATCCTAGTTTAGTTTAGTGAGTTTTAGATCCATTTGTAAAGCTTAGTTTAGTTGATATGCTCAAAGTGCACAAACACACACGTTTTATGTTTTGATGTGTGATTTTATGAATAGTTGGATCAAAACAAGTTTTCATGATTTATATGTATAGTAGATGTTTTCTAGTTATACATACATGCTTAACTTATAGACAAACTTATTTGACATTCCTATTCATGTTTTGGAAAAATCTAGTTTGATAAAAATACAAGTTTTATTTATGATAAAATTGGCAAGACACAAAAATGAATTGATATGATTGATATATGTCTTGAAATTTTTATCACAAGTTTAGTTTTCAAGTAAAATGATAAAACATATTTTTGTGGATTTTTTTAGAAGTGTTAAAAGATTTTTTACAAATTTTCTATCTCAAAAATCTGCCCAGAAAAACTGTATTTCAGGCAGACCGGTCGACCGGGACAGTCGACCGGCTGCTGTGTCCGGATATGCACAGGCTGTGCATATCCGTCGGTCGACCGGGTCACGGACCCAGTCGACCGATATAGAGAGTCTGCTCTCTGTATCCTTTCGGTCGACTGGGTCGGTCGACCGATAGAAGGAAACTGTGTTCCTCCTGGTTGGTCGGTCGACTGGCAGTCGACCGAAGCCCCAACGGTCATATTTTCGACCGTTGGCGGTCGACCGGGCCGGTCGACCGGTGGCTGTCAAAATTGCCACATCAGCCTAACGGCTAGTTTTCTGGTTTGGCCTATATATACCCTATTCATTTGGGATTTTGGCCAAGGTTTTTAAGAGAAAAATTTCTGGTTTTCAGCAGAGTTTAAAAAGAGTTTTAAAAAGAGTTTTTAGTGCTTTTAACTTCTCATCTTTATTGATTTGGGTTTTTGGAAAAATCAAAGAAATTGGAATTTGGGATTTTTGTATTGGCATTCATTCTCTATCTTTTACAAGAAATTTCCCAAGTGTTTTTCTTTGTTGCTTGTTTTCAAAACACCTAGTTTCCACACTTGAGCTATCTTCTATCCTAAACTATTAGGATCTTTGTTTTTGTGGAAAAGAAAGAAAAGAGATAGAAAAGAGAGTTTGTGGTTTGGAACCACTTGTTGTAAACACCCTTTTATTTGTGAATCCCTCTTCGGTAGAGGTGATCGGGTGATTGGTTTGTGAGCCTCTTAAGGAGAGGCATTTGTTGTGGTTGGCTACGGGCCGTATCCCTCTTCGGTAGAGGTGGATTGTGTGTTGTATTGCCTCGGTGGCATTGTAAGTTGAGAGAGGAGTTAGGGGCTCCTATAGTGGATTAGAAATCCTACACGGTGGTGTAGGCGGGGAAGTAGAGCTAGGGGCTCGAACCTCGAAACAAATTTGTGTGTTTGCGATTGATCCAATTACTCTCAACTCTACTCTCTTATATTTGTGCAAGCATCATTCATTCATTGCATCATATATTTTTGCGTGGGATTGAGCATATTCATACTTGCTTGCATTTGCACCTTGCATATTATTCATATTGTTATATATTGTATATGCTTGGATTGCTTGTGTGTGTGCAACACTTATACTCATCCAACAAGAGCTTCATATAGCAACCTCAACCCATTCAAGGGGAATCAAGAGGTGCTTGTCCAGAGCCTCGCAAGGGAAATTCGGCAACACTTGTTGGATTGTACTAAGTGTTCTTGTAAGATTGTTTTAGCTTCCGCATTTAGCACACTTAGTTTGCATTAAGTTCACTAGATTAGCACTTTCACCTATTCACCCCCCTCTAGGTGTATTTCAGTACTGTCTACCAGAACGTATACCTATTGGCTGCAATGTGGAAGGGTGTTCTGCTAAGGCAGGCTTCTCTCTTTCTGAGTTACTGAGAGAGGCTATAGTCATGGAGTCATCGTCTTCTATGAGAGAGATAATATTGCATGACTTGCCTCTAAGCTTGGGCTTGCTAGTCTCCCATTGCTCATCTTGGGCAATATCTGGGTGGACCCACATATTTTTTCAGATTCTATCGTGATTGGGATGAGACCCTTAGCTTCCTGCTATTCAGCCATAGGGTTGATGACATCCAATCTTACTTTAGGGATTGAGACCAATCCGTCTTGGACTGTTATTTTTGGGAATGTTTCGAAGTTAAGAGTCACCATGTTGGCGGTGACTTTCTTTTATTCTGACTTAAGAGTTAGAGCTCTAGCATCTACCAGGGCTTGGATCTTGTCTTTTAGGACATAGCACCTGCTGGTAGGGTGATGCACCATTCTATGAAGAGCAGTAATTAGGATCATTTGTACGCCCCACTTCATTAGGTCACCGAGCTTCAGGTAACTTGAGCTTGTTACCCTTGTGTAGCAAATGGAAAATCGACGCCACCTGCTCATCTTTAAAGGAATATACCTTCGGTGAAATTTGAATTCTTGATTACCTTGGTATTACCTTTCTGTCTTGGCTGAGCTGTCCCCGATAGCTCAACGGCCTTGGTTTAGAAGATTGGGATGCATCACGCCATTTGGTATTGACCCCCCACTTGTTCTTGTGGACTGAGAGTTCAAATTTCTTAGCCAATTTCTCGGTTATCTCAACTTGTTCAATAAGCTCGTTCCATGTATGGGCTTAGACAGCTCCTATATGAATTTCTATTCTGTCAAGAAAGTTATGCCGACATGTCTGGAGTAACATGGGTAACGACATGTCTGCAGGGCACATGAGAGAAAGGTTGTGTAACCTCTTAATGTATTCCAGCACAGATTCTCCTCCTTTCTGGACTATTGAGAGGAGTTTGTTCATAGTCACCTCAGTATCGTCCTCGTAGAATCAAGAGAGGAACCAAGTTTCTAGGTCAATCCAAGAGTTGATGGAGCCGCTGGGCAGGCTCCTAAACCAGTCAAAGGCTACCCCCTTAAGGGTGCCAATGAATAGTCTAGTCATGATGGCATCGTTATCTATTACGTTATCGGTTTGAGATTGGAAGTAATAGATATGCTGGTTGGGTGAGCCCTTGCCATCATATGTGTGCAACGAGGGTGGCTTGAACTTCGGTGGGTACGGAACAGAATCCCACTCTAGTGGGTAAGGATGAGTCATCCCTACCTTTTTCAGCTCATCCATCTGGGTTAAGGATGCAATCTGAGACTGAATGCTTTTAATAACATCGGCATCGATTGAGGAGCTCTCCTTCGACTTCTCAGTCTTAGGACATTCATCGTCATTATGCTCCTCTTCGTTATGATTGCTTTTAGTGTCATTGGTATTCTGGTTGGTTAGGAGTTGAGCTAACACCTATTGAATATTATCCAAGGCTTCTTGCTAAGCCTTAGAAGTCTGCTCCTGTGCCTCCATCCACCGATGAAGATCATCATTGTTGTTGTCGTCCATGTTAGCTGATACAAGTCTCGTTCGTAACGAGCTGATAGAAGCTGAAAAAGCATATCCGCTAGCTTCCTCATTATCAGACCATTGGAAAAGGTTTCTCAATGGTATAGGTGATATAGCTCCAATTGATAAAGAAGGCTATCCATAATCGTAAGGTATTGCTACCCTAGAGCGAGTACCCTGGAAGGTACCCTCTTGATCACCAGAACCTGACTCAGGCCGAGGCTATAGTCAGAGTCCAGGGAGCTGGCTGGAGGAGTGAAGGTTCCTCGTCTCCATCTTCGGGACCGTAAAAGATTCCTCCCCCTGCTTATCGTGTTAACAAAGGCGGCTGTAAGATGGCTCATCACTGTCACCTTCTTCTTCCGGGACCCAGGTCTCTTGAAAGTTTAGACTAACAACCGGATGAATACTGATTATTGGCTTGGAGGTGAAGTCGTTGGGATGGTTCACAAATGCAATGGACGGAGTACATTGCACAAGTTGACACCCCGCTTGTCGGTACTGGGACGGCGAGATGTGAACAGATTCTTTAGAGTTTCGCTTGTTGCTCAGATAATCTCTCAAGTCAGTATTAATTACCCAACCGATCCATCACAGAGACTCGAGGAGATTTGATATTAGCCCCCTTGGGCTGAGAAGCCTTAGGCTTAGCCTTAAGGGCTTTCTTCTTGACCATAGGCGAAGCTAAGGTACCTTTACCTGAAGGAGTAGCTTCGCAAGGCGAAGCTACTATTTTAGTTCTACTCTTAGAGACAAATTAGCTCTGTCGTGCAGAGCTTTTTTCACAGGCGAGGTTAGAAGAGCCTCGCTATTAGCACTTAGTAGTGCTTTACCTCTAACCTCGCGACAGAGTTTTTTAGCACTTGGTACTGAGAGCGATGTTGGATCAGCAACGCTGTTATCACGCATAGGCGCTCAAGTCTTAGCCTCGCGTGCGACAGGCTTAACACTGCCCATCAGTGTTATCAAAGCAAGCAGGACTACGGTAGCCTCACTGCAAGCACAGAGTGCTTTGGCTTTAGCCTCGCGGGACAAGCGAGGCTGAGGAGCAGAGAGAGTCTTATGATCCAAGACTGTCTTAGCTTCGCATGAAGCTGAATCAAGAGAGGCGATTGTGAATTTTGCAATCCACATAGTCTTGACAGAGGCTACTTTAGGCTCGCACGGAACCTTTATAGTCTCGTACGCAATGTTGGCACGTTGGCGCGGGGCTAATTTAGTCCCAGTTAGGACTGTTCAGGCTCGCGCGGAGCCTGTCTAGCCTTGCATGAGGTAGTGTTAGGTTCACAGAGAACCTTAATAGTCTCGAGAGAGAGACTTGCTTCCCAGAAGTAGCCAAGAATATTTTGGCTATGTTGACCTTCCTATGCTTGCGCACATGTAGGGGACTTTTGCTACCCCTAAAGAGAAGTTGTTTGAACTTCTCTTGGTCAAAGTGAATGACCAATGTTTCAGCAATAGAACCGAGGGTCTGATCGTCACATTGCGATACTTGCTTCTCAGCAGTGGAGAATGCAGTCTCCAGTGGAGTCGCCATCTTATTTTCCATTGAATATCGATAATTGAAAAACTTACAAAAGTGTGAAGAGAGTTACAAGTAATCAAAAAGATGAAAAAAATTACAAGTACCTCTTCTGAGATTCTAGGAAAGTGTGCCGGTGGGAGTCTGATCAGCGCATGACCACTTTGTCTCATTGATGATGCGATTGATCGATCTTCGAATACTATTATTTGGGATTCCTTCTCGTCTAGTTCTGGAGATTCTTTGAAAGGGAGGAAGGACTTAGGGTATCAACACCCTAAACTTAGACAAATAATTCTCAAAACTTCTGAGAAATAAGAAAAATTTAGCCTTGCTAGCTCTCTCGATGCTTTTAGCCTGATGCCTGATCCTTGCCTGATCTCTTGATGCCTTACCGATGTCTGAGCTCATTCTCAGATAAGCTATTTATAGGCTCTGGAGGGGGTAACTGCCCTTAAAATTCAGCCACGACTGATAACAGTTAGTTAGCTTCGCGCCAGAGGCTGTTTTGAGCTTCGTGCAAGGCTATAACGCCCACGCTAGACTAAATGTGAGCCGCGTGTGAGGCTAGACAGGCTCGCGTGAGCCTAAAAATGGCCTATTAACCTGGCCATTTTCACTGAACGTGGGGCGAAGTGGTCGGGTGTAACCGCCCTCTTAAAGTGGCATTAACCCTACTAATGTAGTGGGGTTAGCCCACTAAATACTAGGTCAAAGATTTTGACCTGGCCAACCCTCGCATAGAGGTGTAGAAAGCCTCATGCGAGGCTGGATTTAGCCTCACGTGCGGGGCTAGATTTAGCTCCGCACGCGGGGTAGAAGCTTTTAATCAGAGTTAAAGCCTCAGCGAAGCTAGAAATCAGCCCTCTATGCGGCTATGTGGAGCTTCAGGTGAAGCTGGTACTTAGCTCTTTGCTGAGCTTTGAAGGGCTTCAAGGCGAAGCTAGATAATTAGCCTCTGGAGCGAGGCTGGCATCTTGTGCTTGCGCGAGGCTAAGTATTAAGCTGACTTAGCCTCAAAAAATAATATTTGGCCTGCTGTCTACTTCACCGGATCAGCAGGGCCTGAATTTCTGTTTTGTCCCTTGGGATGTGTTGAGTTGGTCATTAGCTTATCTGCAGCTTGTATTTTGTAGATGTCGACAAGTTGGACATTGTTCTGACCAGTCGTATGGGAGTTTGTCTCTTTTAGTATGTTAACAATCCTGACTACAACCCAGGCTTGAGTCAGGTTTTGATTGAACCCGAAGGTGCCTTTCGGGGTACCCGCTCTAGGGTTGTGATACCCTACAACTATAGACATCCCTGTTCTTCTAGAGTGATGTCACCAGAGTTGTTGAGAAGGCTTTTTCAATGGTCAAACAACGAAGGAGAAGCCAGTGGATATGCTTCCTCTGCTACCGTCAGTTCCGAGCAAACGGGGGTGATGTCTGTTGATCGGGCGGAACTAGCACCTGAAAATGTGTGTTTTGTAGAATCAGTATAATTAAGTATGTGTGCTAATGTTCCTTCGTACTTCCGTTATAGCATTGGCTCAATGGGTCGAATCCACAGGGACAGGGGCGATAGAAGCATTAACAATTTATGTTCACGTTAGTTGTTAACAAGTTCTTCTTTGTTAAAGAATGAGAAAAAGAAGAAAGAAAAGAAACCCAAAAGTGTTAGGTGAAGAAGACGATGAAACGGCGATGTGAAAATAAAAGAGAAGTGATTTTGGAAACAAAAAGAAGATGAAATAAAGATGAACTAAGAAGTTGGTAAAAACAATGATGAAAATGATAAAAGAGTTTTGAAATTGATTTTTAAAATAAGATAAAAGAAAACTCATGTCTACTAACTACTAATTTCTTCACTAACCATGCTAACCTCTTAGTGATAGTTGCCTCACATGGATCCTTGGCCGTCACTAGTCCTTGGCTTTAAGAGACGATACAAAGCATGGCTCATACGATTGTTCTTCTACATTCAAACAACACATCCATATCACATAACAAGTTGCAAGCTACTATTAAATCATCAAAACCGGTTAAAGGTGAGCGTAAAATAAAGTTAGCATTACAAGTTAGCAAGTTAGTGGGTTAGATGTTAGAAATGTTATAATATTAGAAATTATCATCATGAGCTATCAATGGCTCTTGCAAGAGCAAGGTCTTGTAGAGGCTATTAGATTCATGTGGATTATCAAGTAAGTAGTTAGATGGTTAGTTTATAGTAGTTAGATTACCATGAGAAGAAAAATTAGCTAAGCATCATTTAGAAGATGGAGAAGATTACAATGGAGAAGAAAAGAGACACCTTTACATAGATTGTCACCATCTATTACATCAATCTCTCTCTTTCTCTCTCTAAATTTCTCAGCCCTAATACATAATCTAAAAATGAAATGAAAATACAAATGAAAAGAGAAGAAAAGAAGAACACCTACACTAACCTACAAAAAAAGAGAGAAAACCTAGCCTATTTCTCAATCTACTTTGTTTCTGGCCAAACCCTACAGTATTTATAGGCAAACGAAGAATCTGGAAGGTGAGACGAGGCCACGTGTCAAAAATCGACGCGTGTGCCCACCATATTACCGCGAAAAAGTGGCATTTGCCGCATTTTCGCGGCAAAACCAGGGACTTAGTCCTTGGTTTTGGTGCGCGGATTCGTCTCGCTCCGGGGACCTGCCAGATATTCTTGGATTCTGTTATCGACGTGCAGATTTTTTTCAAACACCCGCCAGTGTCTAAATTCAATGTATCTTCTAGAAACTCTCTAACTTGGCCTCCAAGAAATCTGGATTTAATTACTCGAAAATGGGTTTAATTAAGCTCTTATTACTTCTTTGCTCCTAGAATCTTGATTATCTGCAAAATAGACCAAAACACAGTTAGAAATGATATTTTATTCATAAATCGGTAGGAAAATAAGATATAATAATGAAGAATTATAGACTAATCACACCCCCACACTTATCTTTTTGCTCGTCTAAGCAAAAAAAAAACTATACTACAAATGTTATTGCACCACTTTCGCAGGTGACATGATTGCACTGAGCGCGTGTAACAAGTCGTTAAACCTCTAGGTTAACCCTAGAGGAGGAATTTTGTCTCCTGAGGGTTTTCAGCGGATTGCACCCACAAAATCCATAAAGAAAGAAAACAAATGTTAGTGTTTTGAAAATGCATTTTGAAAGAGAGAAAAGTTTTTAAAATATTTTTTGTAAAGTATAAACGATCTAAGATCATAAGTCCACCAAAAGTTATTCTTCCTTAAACTTAAGTCTATATGCAAGATCTTGTCTTCAATTAAGATAAGAATTTAAAATTGGATTGAATATTTTATCCTTCATAAAACCTAGATAATATGCATTTTGTGACAGTTAAGATTTCTGGGATTTCAACTTCAACCATCAAGCCATTTATTTATTTATTTATTTTCTTCTTCCCTTATTTCTTAGGCTTTCTAGTTTACCCGGGTAGTGAGCCATTAACCGATGACTCCCAGACCAGACGGTCTTAGGGCACCAGATGAGAAAACATCCCTCGGGTTTAAGGACTCGAGTAAACAAGGCCACAAAACTAAGGGGAATTATTTATTTCTTATGATCACCGTTAGGCGTGAATAATTATGCTTCTTGAGGCAGAATTATCCAGCTTAATAAGTGATTTTTTATTCATTTATACCATATATTTTTTCTTTTTATTTTTTTACTTTATGACATTTTAGGTCTTTGTTTCTATCCCAAAAATGTGTAAGTGTGAAGTGCATACTATCTAAGGCAAAAAAATTAAGATAAAATTATCTCTCTAATCTCTCTTTACTTAACCTATAATTTTAAACAAGATCTATTATTTTGACTAGGTTAAGATGTCATAATTAAAGTTTCCTTAATTTCTAAGATCATCTTAATTTTCTTAAAAATACATCAAAACTTTGTCTCTCATTTCAAAAAAGTTTTTAAGGAAATGGAAAAATTTTATACAAAAAAGGAAGAACTCTAAGAATATCTTAAAAGAAGTAAAAAAGAAAGAAAATCTAAAAGCTCTATGTTAGTAAACTCTCCCCCATACTTATCTCATGTATTGTTCTCAATGCATCATGAATGTATGTATGCATGAAACAAATAGAGAGGGAAAGAAAAATTCACCTCAAGGTGGTGGTTCCGGTAGCGGTCTGATTGGTCTACGAAATGCGGCCCAATCCAATTCGCATAGAGTTCTCAGAAACCCACTAGAAACCTCTATAATATAACCCATTATTATGATGTAAACATGGATGATTTTTATTAAGAATTTTACCCCATCTAATTTTCAAATTTTAAAAATAACTTCAGAGTCAATTTTACCAACACCCTTGTTCTAAAATGGAGTGTGAAAAGATGGAATGATTGATTTGCACTCAGGAAGTACAAGAACTACTACTGAACAGGAATTTGACTTACGTCAAGTAAAGGTTCAGGAGTCAAAATTTTAATGAGTCCCTTTCATTAGAAATCTCATTCCTCTCTTGCAAAACTAAATCAAGTTTTGAAAATAAATTTTTATTTTCTTCTTTTAATTTAAAAGTTTTCTTTTTTAAAAGTTTATATTTTTCAAGCAAGTTTTCACAAACAATAAATAGCTCTTCATTCAAAGCATCGGCATCCATAATGTCATCTCCTGAAGAACTAGCACAATCATCTAGTTGAGTTTCTGAATGTACCTCAAGGGAGTCATTCCCTTGGACAATATAGTAAGCTTGTTCGGATTCTTCTCCACTAGATTTCTTCTCCACATAATTCGTCGTTTGTAGCGCGGGAGAGGTCAAAGTGTTCCACACTGCAAAAGCGGAATCACAATGAGAAACCATCATAAGATAATCTTTACTAAAAGTGCGCCTAAGTGCCTCTAAGGCTTGTGCATTGGCCTCTATATGCTTGTTATTACCAAGATAAGATTTCTTGGTAGTAGAAAGGTAAACATGCATTCCTAGGGTTTTAAAATAGGCACTCATTCTAAGCTTCCATATATCAATGTTAGAAACATCAAACATAGGAGGGGCAAGTTAATCCATGAGTGTATGAAAACAAATATGTGTGCAATATGCAAATCTAGATTAGCTAACGAAAATCTCACTCCTAGGTGGTTAAACCTAATATCAGGAGCGTAGGCTCTATACCAATTGAAAATATACCTAGAGGGGGGGGGGGGTGAATAGGTGTATGGCTAATCTAATGACAAATGATGCAGAATTAAAAACTAATTGCAGCACACTTAGTGTAACCAAAGAATGTAGCCGAATTCCCGGTGAAGGGCTCTGGACTAACTCTTCTTGATTCCTCTAAATAAGAGTTGAGGTGCTATTTGAAGCTCTCTTGGTTCAACACAAGTATGGGCACACACAAACAATACCAAGCATATATGTATGATATGAACAATATGAAACAATGCAATGTATAAAAGAGAGAGAGTTTAGAGATAGTGGATCAATCGAAAACAGCGAGATATGTTTCGAGGTTCGAGTCACTGCTCTACGTCCCTGCCTTTACACAGAAGGATTCCCACTATACGTCCACACATGACTTCCCACACAGGGAACCTCCACTGAGGATTTGGCAAATACAAGTAGGAGTACACAACTCCTCTCTCCAACAACACAACCTCTACACAAGAGGCAAGGCACAACAACTATCACCTCTACACTTAGAGGGATGGGCACTAAGCCAAACAACAATCACTCACACAAGAGGGATAAGGCACTAAGCCAAAACTCTACCACAATCACCTCTATACTTTGAGGGATACCAATAAACCCAAAGACACAACCACCTCTACACTTAGAGGGACAAGCACAAAGCCAAAGCGAAGAAGATTACAACTCTTGGTGATCACAATGATCACAAACAACCTTAGTGATCTCAATAGGCCACAAAATAATTTTCCCACAAAAAACAAGATCCTATAGATAGGATAGATATGATAGCTCAAGTGTGAGAAAATAAAGTGTTTGGAATAAAGAAAAACACTTAGAAAAATCTCCAAATAGATATTGAAATTAAGATAAAAAATTAATTCCCAAAAGACTCTCTTTTCTTTGAATTTTCCAACACTTGAAAATAAATAAAATAAATCTTTTAATCACAAAAACTCTTGCTGAAAATTCTTGAAAGATAGGAAATTTTCTCTTCTAAAATCTTGGTCAAATCAGCTCAGGAGAAGGCATATATATAGCCTCTCAAAAATCTGCCCGTTGGCAGTCTGAAAAGGTAAAAAATGACCTTCCGGTCGACCGGCCAACGGTCATTTTTCTGACCATTGAGCCTGCGGTTGACCGCCCGGTCGACGGGTCAAACCTAGCAGTCGGCAGCCCGGTCGACTGGCCAGCACCTGAGAGTGGGGTGCTTTCAGTCGGTCGACCGTGCGGTCGACCGGCCGAGTAGGCTGGCCTTTGTGCACGTCTCGTATACATCGGTCGACCGATTCGGTCGACCGACCCCTGGTCCGGTCGACCGCCAGCATGGTCTGGCTGGGGATTTAGGGATTAAAAACTTGTCTTTTTAACTTCCTTAAAATCCCATAAAATCACATAATTTCCACAACAATAAGTTCTTATCAGATCTTTGAAGAATAAATATGTGTGACTAAAATTCAACACATATTACAAACTATTTGAATTATTTTTGTGATATTGAAATTAGGCTTAAACACAAAATACGTATTTTCCAAAGCTTGGATTTTTGAAATGAAAAACTGTTTTCTCCAAAACTTGTATAAATACAAAAATATGATATTGAAACAAATTTGAAGCATATTGTATATGGATAGAATCCAATATACATATAAGATATATATCTATATTTTTGATACGAAATCCAAAACCGGTTAAACTGAAAACCAATAAACTTAAAACTTGTGTGTGTATATGTGAACTTGAGCATATCAACACTATCTATCTTTACACAAGATCTAAACATAAACTAAACACAAACTGAAGTCTTCTTGTCGATCCTCATCTTCAAAACGACTCGATCCAAACACAATCCAAAGAGCTTGACTCCAACCGAGTGCTAGATGCGATCTTGACGCGTGAGCTCTTGAGTCCACATGTGTTAGCTCTTGAAGCTAATCATCTACTAAGATCTTGATCAAATATCTGAGACTAATTAAACATAAGATCATTAGTACTATAACTAAATGAGTTAATCATCATCAAAACTAGAGTGATGGGCCTTTGGGCCAACAATCTCCCCCTTTTTGATGATGACAAAACTCTTGGAGTTATATATCTATGGATTAAAGTTAAGCTTCATAGAAGATACCCCTTAACTCATGCATAGCATAAACAATAAAGATATTCAATTAAGTGCATAAATAAAACAACATACTTCTCCTCCTTTTTGACATATACACATAAACAACAAATATAAACATGCATATATAAACTCTCCAAATACTTCTTCCCCTTTTTGTCAATTCATCAACAAAGGGGCGAAAACAAATCAAACAATAAGGTTATATATGCGATATAACTTTCATGAAGAGGAGAGACATAAAGTTAACCCCCCTGCATACATGTATTTATATGAAAAGAGATGACTAGACCCTAACCACATAAAACATAATATACAATGTATAAGTGGAGATGTGAAGCCCCCTACTCACGTGTACCACATAAAGAAGAGATATCAAGCTCCTCAATGTGAGATATACTCAACATGAATCTTATATATAGAGAAGATGTTAAGATCCCCTTGCATATAAGCAATACATATCAAAACATTTTGAAATCACTTTTAAGACAAATTTTGAATTTTCTTGAAGTCAACAAACAAATATTGATACCAATGAAATCAAATTGTAGTTGACAAAACAAAGGTTGGTGCTACTTAAAAAAATTTTAAAGTACCAATAGAATATACCAGTTGAAATTTTTTTTAGATACCAATAAAAAATAGATATCAATTGAAAATATAGATACCAATAATAAATGTTGATACCAATTAAAAATGAAACATTATAAGTTTTTTATACCAATGAATATCTTATAAATTTTTGATACCAATTGAAAGGTAAAATTTGAAGTATATTTTGATACCAATTGAAATGATTAGAACTTGATATACCTATTGAAAATAATGCATAAGCACATGAAGATACCAATTAACATTTAAACATTAGTCAAGCTTAGCATAAACATAATTTGTGCTTTTAAGAAATGTAAAGACATGTGAAACAAGCACAATCAAAACATATATTGTATGTATAGATATACCAATTGAAATATGAGGCATACATATATAGAAAACATATATGAGTATACAAGCATATGAAATATCAATTGTGATACCAATTGAAAAAATAATGAGAATCAAGTGTATAACTCATACCTACCACCCTTTTCATACACAAATTTAAAAGATATTCAATTAAAGCATATAAGGCATGGTCTCCCAACCATTCGCCCTTAGGTTGGTAGGGGTTTTCAAAAATATGAGTTTGATAATAACTTAATATGTTTGAAAACTCTACCAATAGAAGAATATGAACTAGTTTAAGATAATTTTTAAAATAACTAGTTATAAATTATTCAAAACATGAAAACAAATCATATATTTCATGAAGCATGCATTTTACACAAAATTGACACTCAAGATATAAAGCTTATATAAAACTCATGAAAAATGAGTAAACACAAATAATGTAATTGTACAAGAATCATGTGAAAAGCATAATCATAGAATTAGGTAATGAAGCTCAATGAAAAATCCTTCATAACCATGAAAAACATAAAAAATTAATCAAAACAATACAAACTTCAAGGCATATGTATGTTTTGTCTAAAACTAAAAGTATACATACACATCCCTAAACACAAATGAGTCCTTAATATAATATTGCATGAAAAGCAAATGACTCTAGGATAGACATGTATATCTAATAATTTTAGACAAAATTAACATATACATGAAGCAAAACAAATTATCATGAAATCTTGTACAAAAGTAAGGAATACAAGTTAGAATGCACGAATCATCAAAATTAGGTTATACTAATACATCTAATGGGTACAAATGAGCAATTAAGCACAAACATAAAAAAATCAAATGTGGTTCATTAGTTGTACAAGTATATACACAAGTTTTAATGAAAACTACATCTAAACATGTAATCAAAACATGAAATACAAAATCATAAACAACCATGATCATTAGATTAAATGCATGTGCATTAGAGCTAGGATATACACAATGTTGGCCCAAAGGCCTTCCACTCTAGTTTTGATGATGACTAACTCATGTAGTTATGTGTACTAATAATCTTGTGATTTTAGTTTCAGATCATTAAGCAAGATATTAGTTGGTGAAAGCTTCCAAATCAACTTTCACATGATGATTCAAGAGCCCGAGCGTCAAAGATCATATCTAGCACTCTTTGGAGTCAAGCTCGGTGAATCACGGAGTTTAGGATCGAGTCGGCTTGGAGATTGCGCTCTACAAGAAGACATCGGTACCTTAGTTTAGTTTTGTGTTTAGATCCAAATTGTAAAGATTAGAATAGTATGATATGCTCAAGTTCACAACACACACGTTTCATGTTTTGAATATTGGTTTGGATTTATGGTTTAACCGATCTTGTTTTTCATGAATAGATATTATATCAAAACAAGTTTAAATGGTTTAATGTATATTAGAATTGTTCTATATACATGCATGCTTCAACTATTTAGACTAACTTACTTTGATATACCTATTCATGTGGTTTAGGTTTTGTGTTAACAAAACTTATTTTTGGAATTATAGACAAAAACTATGATATATATATGTTTCATGTATATTGGATTATATCCATATACATCATGCCTAAATGTTGTTTAATATCATGTTTTTGTATTTGTATGAGGTTTGGACAAAGTTTATTTGAAAAATACATGTTTGGTAAAATACAGTTTTTGGTTTTTGGTAAAAATGATTAGACACAAAAATAGTTCAAATTGCATGATATTTGAGTTGAAATCTTTATCACATGTTTATATATCATTGTAAAATGAGAAAACTATTTTTGTGGATTTTTGGAGGTTTTATGGAAATTTATTGGATAATAAATAAACACGTTTTTCAGAACAGAATAGCCAATGCCAGGCTAGGTCGGTCGACTGTTAGGTCGACCGCACCAAGTAGCCGGTCGACCGTAGCGGTCGACCGACGTGCACGGATACGTGCACGCTGGCTGCCCCATGGGCCGGTCGACCGCACGGGCGACCGACTGCGTGCAGGCAACTCTCTGTTTGTTTCGGTCGACCGGGCGGTCGACCGGTAGCTGGCAACGGTAAAAATGTGACCCTTGGCCGGTCGGCCGGCCGGTCGACCGGTAGGCCATTTTTGGCAGATTTGGCTGCCAACGGCTATATTTTTAAAGGGCCTATAAATACCCCTTCTATGGCCAGTTTTCTTTAAGAATTTTTGGACGAATTTTCTGAGCTTTATCTAGTGTTTTCACAGCAATCAAAAGAAGTTTTTGGACTTAAATTGAACAATCTATTTGGTGTTTTTGCTAGGGTTTGGACAATCAAAGAAAAGGGTTTTTGGGAAAAGATTTTGATTGAACTTCTTCATCTTGATTTCTAGTTTTTCCCAAAGATTTTCTTTGTGATTTTGATTTCCATTCCATTGGTTTTCTCCACACTTGAGCTAAATCTACTATCTCATTCTATAGGATCTTTGTGTGGGAGAAAGAGATTGTTTGTGGTTGCCTTTTGGACCACTAAGTTGTAAACCCTCTATTTGCTTTGCTTTGTGCTTTTCCCTCTTGGTAGAGGAGGTTGTTTGTGCAAGTGGTTTGTATCCCTTAAGTTATGAGGTGATCCTTGCTTAGCTTTGTGCTAATCCCTCAAGTTGTGAGGTGATTGTTTGTTGGCTTGGAGTTGTACCTCAAGGAGGAGGTAGTGTTTGTAAGGAGAGGAGTTGGGTACTCCTTGTAATTATTATTGCCCCAAATCCTCGGTGGAGGTTCCCTTTGTGGGAGTCCTTTGTGGACAAGCTAGTGGATTGAAAATCCTTCGCGTGTCGAAGGCGGGGATGTAGAGCTGGGTGCTCGAACCTCGAAACATATCTTGTTGTTTCCGCTTGTTCCATTGACTCTTACTCTTACTCTCTCTCTTTACTTTGTGCATATTGATATATCATATACTTGCTTGGTTGTGTGCATCACTTGTTGGTTGCACTTAAGTGTAATTTGCAATTAGTTTTTAAATTCCGCATTTAGTTCATAGATTAGCATTATCACCTATTCACCCCCCTCTAGGTGATTTCACACAATAGTTAAACTAAATTGAGAACACAAAAATGTAAATCCATATAAACATAGGTGTATCTCAAATATTACATATGTATATCACAAGTCTAATTTACATGACATTTAATGTAATGAACATGGAAAACTAAAATATGTTAAAATCAATAATATGAAAGCATGTAAACTAAATGGGAGTTAGAGATAGTTACCAAAACTATTAGGGCTAATCTCTAGATCTCCAAACCATGGTGGTCCTCCCACCAAACATCCCTTGAAAGTGATGCATCCAAAAGTGTCACCATATAGCTCGGAACGCGTTCACCTCAAGGCACCATTACTCTCACGTCAAGCGAGGGCCCACACCTACATCAAATACAATAGGAGTGGCTTTTGGTACCCATACCTTATTGGGTCCATGGGGGTTATCACCTTTCCTAACCAAAGTAAATTTATTTGCAAAATTTGAATTATGTATTCTATCATAGCAAAACTTTGCAAGGTGGCCCGTACGTCCACAATGTGTACAAGTGAAAACATGAGCATACCTAGTCTCATATGTGTGAATATGAGAAGCATGTGTATGCCGTGTATGGTGTCATGAATAAGAGGTGCATGTTTCTTGCGAAATATGGATTCCAATTTCTTGTGATCCAAGCACATTTGCTCAAAGTGGAGCCCAAACAATCAACACTCTTCTTTAAAATATATATATTATTTTCAATAATAGAAGAAGAGGTGGAGGATGCAACATATTTGTTAATAGAAGATGAATCTATAGTAGTATGATAAACATGTGAATCAACATCATTTTTCTAAGAAATATTTTCTTTTGAAACCAAATCTAGTTCTTTTGAAATAGAAATAATTTTGTTTTCAAAGAATCATTTTCTTTTAAACAATTTTAAGTTTTGAAGATAAAGCCTCATTTTTCTTCCAAACATCATCACAATCATTTTTACCTTTTAAAATTTTGTTTTCATTTAAGGCAAGATCAAGTTGGGATTTTAATGAGTCCCTTTCTTTAGAAATCTCATTCCTCTCTTGCAAAACTAAATCAAGTTTTGAAAACAAATTTTTATTTTCTTCTTTTATTTTAAAAGTTTCTGTTTTCAAAAGTTTATATTTTTCAAGCAAATTTTCATAAATAATAAATAGTTCTTCATTCAAAGCATCGACATCCATAATGTCATCTCCTGAAGAACTGACTCAATCATCTAGTTGAGTTTTCAAATGTACCTCAAAGGAGTCATTCCCTTGGACCATATAGCAAGCTTGTTCGAATTCTTCTCCACTAGATTCCTTCTCCACATAATTTGTCGTTTGAAGCGAGGGAGAGGTCAAAGTGTTCCACACTGTAAAAGCGGAATCACAATGAGAAACCATCATAAGATAATCTTTGCTAAGAGTGCGCCTAAGTACCTCTGAGGCTTGTGCATTGATCTCTATATGCTTGTTATTACCAAGATAAGATTTCTTGGTAGTAGCAAGGTAAACATGCATTCCTAGGGTTTTAAATAGGCACTCATTCTAAGCTTTCATATATCGATGTTAGAAACATCAAACATAGGAGGGGCAAGGTAATCCATGAATGTATGAAAACAAATATGTGTGCAATATGCAAATCTAGATTAGCTAACCAAGATCTCACTCCTAGGTGGTTAACGTAATATCAGGAGCGTAGGCTCTGATACCAATTGAAAATACACTTAGAGGGGGGTGAATAGGTGTATGGCTAATCTAATGACAAATGATGCAAAATTAAAAACTAAATGCAACACACTTGGTGTAACCAAAGAGTGTAGCCGAATTCCCAGTGAAGGGCTCTGAACTAACTCCTCTTGATTCCTCTAAATAAGAGTTGAGGTGCTATTTGAAGCTCTCTTGGTTCAACACAAGTATGGGCACATACAAGCAATACCAAGCATATATGTATTATATGAACAATATGAAACAATGCAAGGTATAAAGAGAGAGAGTTTAGAGATAGTGGATCAATCACAAACACCGAGATATGTTTCGAGGTTCGAGCTACTACTCTTCCCCGCCTTCACACAGAAGGATTTTCACTATACGTCCACACATGACTTCCTACACAGGGAACCTCCACTGAGAATTTGGCAAATACAACTAGGAGTACACAACTCCTCTCTCCAATAACATAACCTCTACACAAGAGGCAAGGCACAACAACTATCACCTCTACACTTAGAGGGATGGGCACTAAGCCAGACAACAATCACCTCACACAAGAGGGATAAGGCACTAAGCTAAACTCCACCACAATCACACTTTGAGGGATACCAATAAACCCAAAGACACAACCACCTTTACACTTAGAGGGACAAGCACAAAGCCAACGTAAAGAAGATTACATCTCTTGGTGATCACAATGATCACAAACAACCTTAGTGATCTCAATAGACCACAAACTAATTTTTTCACAAAAATAAGATCCTATATATAGGATAGATATGATAACTCAAGTGTGAGAAAATAAAGTGTTTGGAATAATGAAAAACACTTGAGAAAATCTCCAAATAGATATTAAAATCAAGATCAAAAATCAATTCCCAAAAGACTCTCTTTTCTTTGAATTTTCCAACACTTGAAAATAAATAAAAATAAATCTTTTAATCACAAAAACTCTTGCTGAAAAGCTCCTGAAAGATAGAAAATTTTCTCTTCTAAAATCTTGGTCAAATCAGCTCAAGAGAAGGCATATATATAGCTTCTCAAAAATCTGCCCGTTGGCAGTCTGGAAAGGTCAAAAATGACCTTCCAGTCTACCGGCCAACGGTCATTTTTCGGACCGTTGAGCCTGCGGTCGACCGCCCGGTCGACCGGGCCGTCGATAACCCGGTCGACCAGCCAGCACCTGAGAGTGGGGTGCTTTCAGTCGGTCGACCGTGCGGTCGACCGGCTGAGTAGGCACGGTCGATTGGCTGAGTAGGCTGGCCTTTGTGCACGTCTCGTGCACATCGGTCGACTAATACGGTCGATCGACCCTGGTCCGGTCGACCGTTCGGTCGACTGCCAGCATGGTCTGGCTGGGGATTTAGGGATTAAAAACTTGTCTTTTTTAACTTCCATAAAATCCCATAAAATCACTTAATTTTCACAAAAATAAGTTCTTATAAGATCTTTGAAGAAAAAATATGTGTGACTAAAATTCAAACATATTACAAACTATTTGAACTATTTTTGTGATATTGAAATTAGGCTTAAACACAAAATCTGTATTTTCCAAAACTTAGATTTTTGAAATGAATAACCGTTTTCTCCAAAACTTGTATAAATACAAAAACATGATATTGAAGCAAATTTGAAGCATATTGTATATGAATAGAATCCAATATACATATAAGATATATATTTATCTATGTTTTTGATATGAAATCCAAAACCGGTTAAACCGAAAACCAATAAACTTAAAACTTGTGTGTGTATATGTGAACTTGAGCATATCAACACTATCTAATCTTTACACAAGATCTAAACATAAACTAAACACAAACCGAAGTCTTCTTATCGATCCTCATCTTCAAGATGATTCGATCCAAACACGATCCAAAGAGCTTGACTCTAACCGAATGCTAGATGCGATCTTGACGTGCGAGCTCTTGAATCCACATGTGTTAGCTCCCAAAACTCCTTTGTTGAAGCTGATCACCTCTAAGATCTTGATCAAATATCTGAGACTAATTAAACACAAGATCATTAGTACTATTACTACATGAGTTAATCATCATCAAAACTAGAGTGACGGGCCTTTAGGCCAACAGAATGGCACATGATCCAATATTGAGTCGGGTAAGGGATTTACATCAGGTAAAGTCACCCGAGTTATTATTGAATCAGGAAGTGAAATTGAATTACCAAGTTGAGATTCAGGATCATATTCTTGCTCAAGTTCAATTTCAGAAAAAGGATAACTTGCCAAAATATCAACATGGTTCTCAAAATTTTGATGATGGTCAAGTTCAAATGGGTGTGCTGAAATTGAATCTTGATTTCCAAAATAATAAGAGTCCTGGGCTAGATCAATAGAGTTAGAGATATCTGAATTGGTCAAAGGTTGATAAGAGAGAGTTTCCTTATTCCTATAAATATTGACCAATTGACTCAATTGTGTTTCCAACCTATTAATAGACTGGGCAGAAGATTTTGTAGCTCGGACTCCTGCAAGATTTCTATACTCCTTTCTAGATATAAATTTTCTTCTAGTGGATGTTCTAGAAAAGGAGTGTAGGAATCTTGGTTTTGGAAAAATTGTGAAGATTGCGAGTCCAACAAGTTTTGAGATTATTACTCAGACTCACGCAAGAGTTCCTCAGTCAATTTCAAGATGGATGTTTGATCATTTTGAAGAGGTGGGACTGACTAAGACTCTTGAAATATTGTGAAATTGAGGAGGCCAATAATTTCTGAAATTATCGCTCGGCCTCTTGCAAGTTGGCTTCTATACTCTTTTCTAACTGAGATTTTTCTTCTATTGGTGGTTCTAGAAAAGGAGTATAGGAAGCAAAATTGGGAAACAAATATTATGAAAATTGTGAAAATTGTTGACAAGGTGGTTGAAAATTTAACTCGGGAGAGTGATTAGTCTCTAAAATTGCATATTTCATACCACATCTTCACATTTATCTAATATTAAATCCTGTTAATAATAATTCTCTTGCATGTTTCTAGGTCTATGACATGAAATGAAGAAGAAGACCCAAAATCACCATTTAATTGGTGATTAAAAGACTACAAATATAGTTATTAATTTTGGAGAGCTGTTTCGTCAAAACCAGGGGACCAAAACCTGAAACCAGGACATGCAGCCGATAGGGGGACAAGCGGGCAGCGCGCAGTAGGCGGCGCCGCCCGCTGCCCTGGTACAGTCACAGAAATGCGTCCTGGGCCGCGTTTCCACGGCTCTATTGTGGAGCCGCGCGCCAGGATTTGACGCGCGGCTCCATACCTGAATACTTGGGGTTTTCCAGAGCCTAGGAGGAGGAGTTTTGAAGTGTTTTTAGGTTAGTTTTTAGGTTTTTTTCCTTGTTATAGTTTAGAGTAGTTTAGTTTTGTTTTTCTTCTTCTTCCTCCTTTGTATTTTCTATTTCTTGGAGATCTTGTAATAGGAGAGAGAGTGGTACGTGGTTGGAAAGTAAGAGTGCCTGTAATAGAAGGTGACAAGCTATGAAAAGTTCTCTCTTTACCTCTCTTTATTTTCTTCTCTCTAACTCCTTTTACATGTTTAGCTAATTTTCTCTCATGGCAACTAATTACTAACCACTAACTTGCTAACTTCTTACTTGATAATCCACATGAATCTAATAGCCTCTACTTGGCCTTGGTCTTGCAAGAGCCATTGATAACTCATGATGATGGATCTAAGACTCTAACATCCTAACTCTCTAACAAGGTAACATTACTTTAGTCCATGCTTACTCTTATTTAGTTTTGATGGTTTAAGTGTAGCTTGCACTTGTTTTACTGAGTTTGGATGTGAAAGTTATCGTATGGGTCATGCTTTGAAACTCTCTTGAACCAAGGACTAGTGATGGCCAAAGATACATGTGAGGCAACTATCACTAAGAGGTTAGCATGGTTAATGGAGCATTATTAGTTAGTAGCCATGGGTTTTCTTTCGCTTTTTACTTTTTTTAGATATACAAACAAAAATCACAAATACCATTCTTCTATGTTTCTCACTTCTTTGTTTTCACCATACTCTTCTCTTTCATTCTTTGTTTTCTTTTCTTTTCATTCTTTCAAACGTTGAAAAAACTTTTAACACACACATGAACATTCCGGTAAAGCTTCTATCACTTTCCGTCCCTGTGGATTCGACCCGTTTAGCCTCTATACTATAACGGAAGTATTGAGGAAGCCAAAGCACACACTTTAACTATTGATTTCAAAACAATACTTTTCGTGCATGGTTTTCCCCCGATCAAATTTTGGCGTCGTTGCCAGGGATAGGAACGGTTTGATTTCATGTTTTTGTTAACTTTTCTTCTTTGTTTTTGGTGTGCAGGTTAAGTTTTAGCATTGCAGAAGTCCACATTTGATTTTGTGCGGTTAGGTAAATTCTTGTATATTCTTATATTCTGCTGCTAGTTTTTATTTATATTACCTGTACACTATAATAATTTAAGAACTAAAATATGAAAATTGGATATTTTAAACGGTTTAGACATTTGCATCTCGGCACCCGTCAATTTTCATTCCAATATACTGTATTTTGTTCTTGTGTTGTTGTGATCTTGAAGGAGGTATACATATTGCATTCCATATAGTTAGGACAAATACGTGGGTTATTTACTCTCTTTGTGTGTTCATTCTTATCTATATTGCACATTTATACGAATTGAACTTAAGGGCAAAACTCAATACAATATAAGGTGGGAAAGTCATTACCCTCCCTTAGCCTTAAAATCACCTCCCCACTCACACAACCCAAGCCTTAATAAAATTGCTAGACGTTGGCCCTTAGGGACATCTCGGACTCATTTAGGAGATTGACCTAAGGAAGAAGTTGTTAGAAGTTGACTCTTGTTAAATGGGCATCTAAGGTTGGGGATTGAGAGGCGAAACCTCGAAGAACAGTGGTTTGACATAATAAGGCCCGTTGCTCCGGCACGGATACCTCCCACTGATCTTGCCCCTACCTGGCCGATTAACTTGTGGTCAGATTTCTATAAGTTACCCCCTGTGGACAGTCTGACCAGTTAGGAGTCGTCTAGGTCTAAGTGAACCATAGAATAGGCTTGTTTTCTTTTTCTTTATTTGTTTGTTTTTCTTTCTTGTAAATTGTGATATGGATTTCAACAACAACAATTTTTTCAATCCTAATATGAATTCATATTTCATCCCAACCTCATTTGACTCGGATAACTTCAACTCGGATATGTACAACATGAACCAATTATATAGGCCGGATTGGGATTATTTGACTCAATATGACCCATACCCCAATCTTATGATCATAATTTTCAAAATAATTTCAACTCTTCACAGAGTCAATGGGATTCACCTCTCCCGAGTTAAATTTTCAACCACATTGTCCACAATTTTCACAATATTCTTTTCCTGATTTTGTCATATACTCCTTTCTTGAGCCACCAATTAAAGAAAAATCTGTAGGATCGTTGAGATAAGGACTAATTGCGGAATTATCTCTTGAAGGCAACACTTATCTGAAATAACTCAAGTCAACACAAATCTAAACAAGAAAGATTAGCGTTAAGAAAATAAACTAACTTGCATGTAAAGGAAAACAAATCTCAGAAATTGACAAATGCAAACAAAGAGATTTATTCTGGTTCGGTCCTTGTGACCTACATCCAGTCCCCAAGCCACCTGCTTGAGATTTTCCTTTAACCTTGATCTTGCCACCCAAAATCAATACAACATGTACACCACTTGTCGAATCCCCTTCTCCAAATGTGTACACCTTCTCTTCCACCAAGAGAACACCTTCTCTTCCACCAAGAGAATACCTTTACCTTTGTACAACTGCCTCTTCAACCAAGAAGCCTCCCGTGTACAATGGTCACCTTGTACAACTTGCCTCTTCAACCAAGAAGCCTCCCGTGTACAATGAACACTTTGAGAATTACAACTCTTTTCCTATAGCCTTGATACTGAATGTGTATGTGGACAAGGTACAGTATAGGAAACAAAACTTCTAAAGACTTCACAATTGGGATTGGCTTTTGGTGAAGACTAAAGTTTTGGAAAACAGTTTTCAGATTTGGACTTTTTGGAAAACTGATGGAAAAACTTATTGTTTGGCCTTTGGATTAACTACCCCTTATATAGCTGAAGACTAGGGTAAGTTAGGGTAGTTACAGGTGCAATTTGAATCAAAGAAACGTTGGAAAACGTTGCACAAAAGACCAACAGTCAGAAACTGTCCAACAGTCAGAACTGCCTATTAGTCGACTTGCTTTTTGAGTTAGTCGACTAACCTAGGCAAAATTCCTTCTATTAGTCGACTAGGTTTGGCTATTAGTCGACTAGGTCAGTGGCCGTTGGAAGAACAGTTTCAGAATAACTACTTCAAGTCGACTGCAACTAACAATTAGTCGACTGAGTCAAGGGATTAGTCGACTAGGGGACTTCTATAAGTCGACTACAAAATGATATTAGTCGACTTAGTTTAATGTTGGTCGACTAATTAATCAAACAGAGAGTTGGTCTGTTTCAGGACACAGGATTAGTCGACTTGGGTTTCTGGTTAGTCAACTACATCAAGGATTAGTCGACTTGACTTATGTATAAGTCGACTAATGGACCAAAGAAGTGTTGGTTTGTGTCAAGGCTTTTACACTCTATTTCCACTTTACAAACAACACTTAATCAACTCTCCTTGGCACATCTTGATCATGTCGGACTCTTGATTCGTCATGTGTAGAGCTCCAAATGAATTTGATCATCACGAACGTCTTCATCGAAATAGGTTCCAACATTCTCCCCCTTTTTGATGGTGACGCTTCGTGTGTGCACAAGTGCTTCCCTGATATCTTTTTCTCCCCCTGCAGAAAGTATATTATCTTTTCCTCCCCCTGCAGAAAACGGGTTATAACAGATAGAAAAATATTTTGTTCTCCCCCCTGCAACAAATATATTAGTACATATATACATAATAACTTTTATATGGTACCTGCAAAATAAACGTTAGTTGGTACCAAATATAAAAGATCATATCTAACCTTTAGGACTCCAAATCCATTTAGAATTTGGTTTCCACCTGTTAGTATATACATAATTGCAAGAATCACATATATCATGCATGTATGAAGCAATATATGTATTTTTATCATAAAGACTTAAATTCTTTGGAATCCATATAAACTTACTTTTCTTATTCTTACTTTTAACAAAAGAACTATATGGATTATAACATGAAGATTTTGCAATATATCCAATACCATGATTATCATGTGACAATTTCTGAAAAGATAATACAGCATTCAAATTTTCTTTTCCTTTATTAAACTTAGTCACATTTTGCAAAAGATCTTCATATTTATTTCTGAAAACTATCATGTCTTTATCTAATATAGATATTCTATCATTTAAAGACTTAGTTTCCTTTTTCAGAAAAATGTTTTCTTTTATAAACTTCTCATTTTCAGTTTTCAAAGATGATATGACTTTTTCAGTTTCATCTTGTTGAGAATTTATAGAAGAACATTGTAATGCATAAACAGAATTTTCCTGTAAAAGTTTCTCATTTTCTTTTAACAAAAATCTGTTTTTCAGTTTTTCATTTTTCAGATTCATAAATAACTCATTAAATGCATCAGAGAGTTCAGAAAATGATACCTCTTCATCTTCTATGGCCATGTAACATAAGTTAACATGTTCAGTGGATTCTTCTTCATCGGAAGATGAGGAATCACTATGTTCTGAAGATGCTTCGTAGTTCTTCTTCTTTCTGAACTTCTTACTCTTGTTCTTTTCTTTCTTCTTGAGCAAAGGACAGTCCATCTTCATATGTCCTGGTTTATCACAATTAAAACACTTGAATTTACCTTGCTTAAGAAATTTCCTGAACTTCTTTGAGAGCATTGCCATCTCCTCTTCGTCATCATTGTCCGTGTCGGAAGATGCATGGAAGGTGAGTTCTTTCTTCTTTGAACGGTGTTGACGTTCTTGGTCTTTCTTCCTTTCTTCTAACTGCACTTCGTATGCCATTAGATTACCGATTAGGTTTTCTAATGTCATAGTTGAGAGATCATTCGCCTCTTCAATGGCGGTTGTCTTCTTCTCCCATTCCGGTGTGAGTGCACGAAGGATCTTTCGAACTCTTTCGACTTGGGTGTAGTCCTTTCCAAGGGATGCAAGTGTATTGGTAATGTCGGTGAATCTTGTAACCATTTTGGATATGGTTTCATTCTCCTCCATTTTGAATAACTCAAACCTGTGGACAAGAACAGAAATTTTAGACTCCTTAACTTTACTAGTGCCTTCATGTGTTACCTGAAGAGTATGCCAAATTTGATGTGCAGAAGTCGCTGTTGACACTCGGTTGAACTCTTCTTTGGTAAGGGCACAGAATAGAGCATTCATTGCTTTTGCGTCAAGGTTCACGTTCTTCTTTTGATCTTCACTCCAAGCGTTGTAATTGGTTGTAGGCTTGGTATACTCTGCTTCTACGATGTTCCAAAGGTCGTAGTTGAGTGACTGCAAGTAGATCTTCATTCTACACTTCCAGTAGTTGTAGTTGGTTCCGTCAAATAGCGGTGGACGTTGTGTAGAATGTCCTTCCTTAAATTGGGATGATGAAAACTCCGTTGCCATCCTTGTTGTTGACTTGTACCCGAGCTTGTATGCCGGTTCAGGGTATGTAGGGCTCTGATACCAATTGTTGGAATTGGTATGGTTGTTACCTGTTGATGAACTTGATTCTTCCCTGCTCTGATACCAAATGTAGGATCGTTGAGATAAGGACTAATTGCGGAATTATCTCTTGAAGGCAACACTTATCTGAAATAACTCAAGTCAACACAAATCTAAACAAGAAAGATTAGCGTTAAGAAAATAAACTAACTTGCATGTAAAGGAAAACAAATCTCAAAAATTGACAAATGCAAACAAAGAGATTTATCCTGGTTCGGTCCTTGTGACCTACATCCAGTCCCCAAGCCACCTGCTTGAGATTTTCCTTTAACCTTGATCTTGCCACCCAAAATCAATACAACATGTACACCACTTGTCGAATCCCTTTCTCCAAATGTGTACACCTTCTCTTCCACCAAGAGAACACCTTCTCTTCCACCAAGAGAATACCTTTACCTTTGTACAACTGCCTCTTCAACCAAGAAGCCTCCCGTGTACAATGGTCACCTTGTACAACTTGCCTCTTCAACCAAGAAGCCTCCCGTGTACAATGAACACTTTGAGAATTACAACTCTTTTCCTATAGCCTTGATACTGAATGTGTATGTGGATAAGGTACAGTATAGGAAACAAAACTTCTGAAGACTTCACAATTGGAATTGGCTTTTGGTGAAGACTAAAGTTTTGGAAAACAGTTTTCAGATTTGGACTTTTTGGAAAACTGATGGAAAAACATGTTGTTTGGCCTTTGGATTAACTACCCCTTACATAGCTGAAGACTATGGTAAGTTAGGGTAGTTACAGGTGCAATTTGAATCAAAGAAACGTTGGAAAACGTTGCACAAAAGACCAACAGTCAGAAACTGTCCAACAGTCAGAACTGCCTATTAGTCGACTTGCTTTTTGAGTTAGTCGACTAACCTAGGCAAAATTCCTTCTATTAGTCGACTAGGTTTGGCTATTAGTCGACTAGGTCAGTGGCCGTTGGAAGAACAGTTTCAGAATAACTACTTCAAGTCGACTGCAACTAACAATTAGTCGACTGAGTCAAGGGATTAGTCGACTAGGGGACTTCTATAAGTCGACTACAAAATGATATTAGTCGACTTAGTTTAATGTTGGTCGACTAATTAATCAAACAGAGAGTTGGTCTGTTTCAGGACACAGGATTAGTCGACTTGGGTTTCTGGTTAGTCGACTACATCAAGGATTAGTCGACTTGACTTATGTATAAGTCGACTAATGGACCAAAGAAGTGTTGGTTTGTGTCAAGGCTTTTACACTCTATTTCCACTTTACAAACAACACTTAATCAACTCTCCTTGGCACATCTTGATCATGTCGGACTCTTGATTCGTCATGTGTAGAGCTCCAAATGAATTTGATCATCACGAACGTCTTCATCGAAATAGGTTCCAACAAAATCATCATTGGAAAGGAGTTTAGAAGAAGTGATAGAGACTCAAAAATAATTTGAAAAAATGGTAGCCTCCTCATGTCCACAAAATTTCAAAAATTCATGTAGTTCTTTTCCAGAATGACTTAAAGGAAAATCATTGTGGGAAAAATTATAGAATTCGTGCAAAAGACCGAGCACATAATACAAAATACGATTGACTTTCCATGTCCACCAAACGTTCATACGACTCACGAATCATGTCATTTTAGAAATCCAGCTTCAATTTCATCATACCAACTTGAACTTGACCAACATCAACTATAGGATCTAAAAATTACGTCAACACTCAAACAAAGATATTTGCGTTAAATAAAAACTTGCATAAAAGGAAATAAATCACAGAAAGTAAATCAAACGCAAACACAAGTGATTTATCCTGGTTCGGTCCTCTTAACCTACATCCAGTCCCCAAGCCACTCGCTTGAGATTTTCCTTTAACCTTTGATTTTGTACACCCAAAACCAACACCGTGTACACCACTTGACAAATCCCCTTTGCCAAATGTATGCAATTCTTCTTACAACCAAGAAGACAACAACACCTTGTATAACTTCTCTTCAACCCGAAGACGCTCTTGTACAATCTTTCTCTTTGAGCGATTACAAACAATCCTATAAGCCTTGAATCTGTATGTGATCGTGACAAGGACTCTTATAGGTGGACTCTAAGGATTCTTCACAATGGAGTAGGAATTTGTGTGAAGAATAGAAAGTGAAAACAGTTTTCTGAAAAACAGAATTTTTAATAGAGTTTTTGGGCATTAAACTATTAATATGAACTGGTATTTTTAGCCTAGGACAACATCCCTATTTATAGGTGAAATCTATAGTCAGTTAGGGTAGTTATCAGGACAAATTTGGATATCAAAACGTTGGATAAAATACCAGAATTCAATAACTGTACAACAGTTACAAACTGCTATAAGTCGACTAGGGGTTGGGGGGTAGTCGACTAGTATAGGCAATTTGACTGGGGTAGTCGACTAATCAAAGGAGCAAGTCGACTATATTAAGACTGATACAAATGATAAGTTTCTAGAAACTGCTATTAGTCGACCAGTAGAAATGATAAGTCGACTACAACATGTATTAGTCGACTAGTAATTTTGATAAGTCAACTAACAATCCTATTAGTCTACTAATAGGAAGGGTCAAGTCTACTAATAGAAATGGTCAAGTCTACTAATAGGAAAGGTCAAGTCTACTAATAGGAAGGATCAAGTCTACTAATAGGACTATTTTGTGTGTGATCAAGATTTTTAACAAATATCTAAAAATACACAAAATAGTACAAATTACATTTGTTATCATCAAAATAAGTTCCAACATTCTCTCCCTTTTTGATGATGACAATGTGTGTATGCACAAGCTCCCCCTATAGAGAAAACTCCCCTACAGAAAAGAGGTTATCACAAATATGTGGTCTCTCTCTGCATAAAATGGGTTATAACGGATATAGATAACAAGTGTTCTTCCCCTGCATCATAGTATATATATGATATATTTGCAAGTGTTAAAAATAACTTATATCATCAAGTATTCTCTTTTCTTTATATGGTACCTATAAGATTAAACATTGTTAATGGTACCAATCATAACATGATCAAAATATTAACCTTTAGGAATCTAAACCAATTTAAATTGGGTTTCCATCTGTTAATATAAACATAATTGCATGAATTACATATATCATTTACATATGATGTAATATAAGCATTTTTGTCCATATTATTTAGATATTTAGGAATCCAAATATATTTATACTTTGATTTCATGGTCTTCTTAACAAATAAATTAACATTATTCATTTTGTAGACATGTGTAGTTCTTTCAACAATATTTTTTCAACAACCAAGACCAATATGCTTATCTTTTGAAAATCCAAGTCCAAAATGATTATATGAAACCTTTTGATATGACAATATATCATTTAAATTTTGTTTTCCTTTATTAAACTTTGTCACTTTATTCAAAAGTTCTTCATATTTTTCTCTGAAACTTGTCATGTCTTTATCTAAAACAGAAATTCTTTTATTTAAAGACATAGTTTCTTTTTTAAGCAAAAGATTTTCTTTTAAGAAATTCTCATTATCCTTTTTCAATGAAGATATAACCTTTTCCAATTCATCTTTTTGAGAATTTAAGAAAGACAACTTAGAAATATGAAGTTCATTTTCTTTGTGAAGTCTTTAATTTTCCTTTGATAAAACTTTATTTTTCATCTTTTCATTCTTAAGATTATTATATAGTTCATGAAATGCATTTAAGAGTTCAGTATATTGTACCTCATCTTCTTTTTGAGCCATAAAGCAAATATTTGCATGTTCAGTGGCTTCTTCTTCATCTGAGGAAGATGAATCACTATTCTCTCATGATGCTTGATAATGTTTCTTCTTTTTGAACTTTTTACTCTTGAATTTCCCTTTGTTTTTGAGCAATGGGTAATCCTTCTTCATATGACCTGTTTTATTACAATTAAAACATATAGGATTAAACTTACCTTACTTCAAGAACTTTCTGAATTTTCTTGAGAGCATTGCCATCTCCTCTTCATCGTCATCTGAATTGTTCGTATCTGAGGATGCATGGAAGGCAAGTACTTTCTTTTTGGATTGAAGTTGTTGTTCATCCTTCTTTCGATTTTCAAGTTATACTTCATATGCCATTAAATTACCAATAAGGTTTTCTAATGACATAGTTGAGAGATCATTCGCTTCTTCAATTGCAGTAGTCTTCTTCTCCCAATTTGATGTGAGTGTACGAAGGATCTTGCGAACTTTTTCAACTTGGGTGTATTCCTTTCCAAGGGATGCTAAGGAATTTGTTATGTCAGTGAACCTTGTTATCATTTTTGAAATAGTTTCGTAATCCATCATTTTGAAGAGTTTGAACCTATGAACAAGAACAGAAAATTTAGATTCTTTAACCTTATTTGTACCTTCATGTGTTACCTGTAGTATATGCCATATTTGATTTGAAGATGTGGCTTTTGACACACGATTGAATTCTTCTTTTGTTAAGGCACAGAATAACGCATTCATCGCTTTGGCATCAAGGTTCGCATTCTTCTTTTGATCATCACTCCAAGCAGTGTAGTTGGTTGTCGGCTTGGTGTACGGCGCTTCTATTATGTTCCAAAGTTTATAGTTGAGTGATTGCAAGTAGATCTTCATTATACACTTCCAGTAGTTGTAATTCGATCCATTGAATAGCGGTAGACGTTGTGTAGAATGTCCTTCTTTGAATTGTGATGAAGGAAACTCCGTTGCCATCCTTGTAGGGTGTTGACCGAGTATGCAGGGCTCTGATACCAATTGTAGGATCTAAAAATTACGTCAACACTCAAACAAAGATATTAGCGTTAAATAAAAAGGAAATAAATCATAGAAAGTAAATTAAACGCAAACACAAGTGATTTATCCTGGTTCGGTTCTCTTGACCTACATCCAGTCCCCAAGTCACCCGCTTGAGATTTTCCTTTAACCTTTGATTTTATACACCCAAAACCAACACCTTGTACACCACTTGACAAATCCTATTTGCCAAATGTATACAACTCTTCTTACAACCAAGAAAATAACAACACCTTGTACAACTTCTCTTCAACCCGAAGACGCTCTTGTACAACTTTCTCTTTGAGTGATTATATACAATCCTATAAGACTTGAATCTGTATATGATCGTGAACAAGGACTCTTATAGGTGCTCTCTAAGGATTCTTCACAATGGAGTATGAATTTGTGTGAAGAATAAAAAGTAAAAACAGTTTTCTGAAAAATAGAATTTTTAACAGAGTTTTGGGCAGAAAACTATTAATATGAATTGGTATTTTTAGCCTAGGACAACATTCCTATTTATAGGTGAAATCTATAGTCAGTTAGGGTAGTTATCAGGACAAATTTGAATATTAAAATGTTGGATAAAATACCAGAATTCAATAACTGTATAACAGTTACAAATTGCTATAAGTCGACTAGGGGTTGGGGGTTAGTAGACTAGTATAGGCAATTTGACTGGGTTAGTCGACGAATCAAAGAAGCAAGTCGACTATATTAAGACTGATACAAATGATAAGTTTCTGAAAACTGCTATTAGTCGACCAGGAAAAATGATAAGTCGACTACAACATGTATTAGTCGACTAGTAATTTTGATAAATCGACTAACAATCCTATTAGTCTACTAATAGGAAGGGTCAAGTCTACTAATAGGAATGGTCAAGTCTACTAATAGGAAGGGTCAAGTCTACTAATAGGACTATATTGTGTGTGATTAAGGCTTTTAACAAATATCTAAACATACACAAAAATAGTACAAATTATATTTGTTATCATCAAAATAAGTTCCAACATTCTCCCCCTTTTTGATGATGACAACTTGTGTATGCACAAGCTCCCCCTATAGAGAAAACTCCCCCTGTAGAAAAGAGATTATCACAAATATGTGGTCTCTCCCTGCATAAAATGGGTTATAACAGATATAGATAACAAGTGTTCTTCCCCTGCATCATAGCATATTTATGATATATTTGCAAGTGTTAGAAATAACTTATATCATTAAGTATTCTCTTTTCTTTGTATGGTACCTATAAGATTAAACATTGCTAACGGTACCAATCATAACATGATCAAAATATTAACCTTTAAGAATCCAAACCCAATTTGAATTTGGTTTCATTCTGTTAATATAAACATTATTGCATGAATTACATATATCATGTACATATGATGTAATATAAGCATTTTTGTCCATATTATTTAGATTTTTAGGAATCCAAAGATATTTATACTTTGATTTCATGGTCTTCTTAACAAATGAATTATCATTATTCTTTTTGTAGAATGTGTAGTTCTTTCAACATTATTTTTTGAACAACCAAGACAAATATGCTTATCTTTTGAAAATTCAAGTCCAAAATGATTATATGAAACCTTTTGATATGACAATATATCATTTAAATTTTCTTTTCCTTTATTAAACTTTGTCACTTTATTCAAAAGTTCTTCATATTTATCTTTGAAACTTGTCATGTCTTTATCTAAAACAAAAATTCTTTTATTTAAAGACATAGTTTCTTTTTTAAGCAAAAGATTTTCTTTTAAGAAATTCTTATTATCCTTTTTCAATGAAGATATAACTTTTTCAAATTCATCTTTTTGAGAATTTAAGAAAGACAACTTAGAAATATGAAGTTCATTTTCTTCGTGAAGTCTTTCATTTTCCTTTTATAAAACTTTATTTTTCATCTTTTCATTCTTAAGATCATTATATAGTTCATGAAATGCATTTAAGAGTTCAGTATATTGTACCTCATCTTCTTCTTGAGCCATAAAGCAAATATTTGCATGTTCAGTTGATTTTTCTTCATCTGAGGAAGATGAATCACTATTCTCTCATGATGCTTGATAATCTTTCCTCTTTTTGAACTTTTTGCTCTTAAATTTACCTTTGTTTTTGAGCAATGGGCAATCCTTCTTCATATGACCTATTTTATTACAATTAAAATATATAGGATTAAACTTAACTTGCTTCAAGAACTTTCTGAATTTTCTTGAGAGCATTGCCATCTCCTCTTCATTGTCATCTGAATTGTCCGTATCTGAGGATGCATGGAAGGCAAGTACTTTCATCTTGGATTTAAGTTGTTGTTCATCTTTCTTTCGATCTTCAAGTTGTACTTCATATGTCATTAAATTACCAATAAGGTTTTTTAATGACATAGTTGAGAGATCATTCACTTCCTCAATTGCAGTAGTCTTCTTCTCCCGATCTGATGTGAGTGCACGAAGGATCTTGCAAACTTTTTTGACTTGGGTGTATTCCTTTCCAAGGGATGCTAAGGAATTTGTTATGTCGGTGAACCTTGTTATCATTTCTGAAATTGTTTCATTCTCCATCATTTTGAAGAGTTAGAACCTATGAACAAGAACAGAAATTTTAGATTCTTTAACCTTATTTGTACCTTCATATGTTACCAGTAGTATGTGCCATATTTGATTTGAAGATGTGATTGTTGACACACGATTGAATTCTTCTTTAGTTAAGGCACAGAATAACGCATTCATCGCTTTGACATCAAGGTTCACATTCTTCTTTTGATCATCACTCCAAGCAGTGTAGTCGGTTGTCGGCTTGGTGTACGGAGCTTCTAATATGTTTCAAAGTTCATAGTTGAGTGATTGCAAGTAGATCTTCATTCTACACTTTTAGCAGTTGTAATTCGATCCATCGAATAGCGGTGGACGTTGTGTAGAATGTCCTTTGAATTGTGATGAAGGAAACTCCGTTTCTTGTTGACCGGGTATGCAGGGCTCTGATACCAATTTTAGGATCTAAAAATTATGTCAACACTCAAACAAAGATATTAGCGTTAAACAAAAACTTGCATAAAAGAAAATAAATCACAGAAAGTAAATCAAACGCAAACACCAGTGATTTATCCGGGTTTGGTCCTCTTGACCTACATCCAGTCCTCAAGCCACCCGCTTGAGATTTTCCTTTAACCTTTGATTTTGTACACCCAAAATTAACACCTTGTACACCACTTGACAAATCCCCTTTGCCAAACGCATATAACTCTTCTTACAACCAAGAAGACAACAACACCTTGTACAACTTCTCTTCAACCCGAAGACGCTCTTGTACAATCTTTCTTTTTGAGTGATTACAAACAATCGTATAAACCTTAAATCTGTATGTGATCGTGAATAAGGACTCTTATAGGTGGACTTTCAGGATTCTTCACAATGGAGTAGGAATTTGTGTGAAGAATAGAAAGTGGAAACAGTTTTCTAAAAAATAAAATTTTTAATAGATTTTTTGGGCAGAAAACTATTAATACGAATTGGTATTTTTAGCCTAGGACAATATCCCTATTTATAGGTGAAATCTATAGTCAGTTAGGGTAGTTATCAAGACAAATTTGAATATTAAAATATTGGATAAAATACTAGAATTCAATAACTGTACAACAGTTACAAACTGCTATAAGTCGACTAGGGGTTGGGGGTTAGTCAACTAGTATGAGCAATTTGACTAGGCTAGTCGACTAATAAAAGGAGCAAGTCGACGATATTAAGACTGATACAAATGATAAGTTTCTGGAAACTGCTATTAGTCGACCAGCAGAAATGATAAGTCGACTAGTAATTTTGATAAGTCGACAATAATCCTATTAGTCTACTAATAGGAAGGGTCAAGTCCACTAATAGCAAGGGTCAAGTCTACTAATAGGAAAGGTCAAGTCTACTAATTGGAAGGGTCAAGTCTACCAATAGGACTATTTTGTGTGTGATCAAGGCTTTTAAAAAATATCTGAAAATACACAAAAATTGTACAAATTATATTTGTTATCATCAAAATAAGTTCCAGCGTCCTCTTGACAGTGTGGCAAGTTATCCATTTCTTGAAATTGAACTTGAAGATGAATGTGAAGCGGAGCTTCAATTTAGCAATTCAAGTCAATCCTTGAATCAATATCGACTCCTGTAGTGTTACCTAAACTAACGTTCTTGAGCCAGTTTTGATTCCCATAATTTCTGAACTTGAATCGATCATTTCAACCATTCACATTCCTTCCATGGATGAAAATCAAGATTCAATTTTATTACATCCATTTGAGCTTGCCCAAAATTTTGAGAACCACCTTGACATTTTGGCAAGTTATCCTTTTCTCTAAATTGAACTTGAGCTTGGAAGTGATCCTGATCCTCAAGTTGTCATTTCACTTTTTGATTCAATAATGACGCCGGTATCTTTACCAGATTTTTCTCTATTCCGGAGTCAACATTGAATTCTGTACCAGTACACCGTGAAATTGAATCACAAATATCTTATGATCACACTTCATTGATGGGGTAAGTGTGTGAACATCAATTCTTTTATTTGTACCCCATTTATGAACCAATTTTGACTCCCCCTTTTGAATCTCGACTTGATCTGAGTCAAATTCCCGAGCCGGTATTAGTTTTTGTTCCTATTCCATTTGAGTCCAAATCAATCATCACACTTCATTGTTGTACAAGAATGTTGAAGAAAATGACTAAGTAATTATTTTTGAAAATTAGAAATTAGATGGGGATAAATTTTAAATAAGACCATTCACTCAATCATTCTTTTACTGGGTCGTATTAGAGAGGTCACTAGTGAGTTTCTGTAAGATCCACGATTTCTGAATTGGGTAGCAACGCTTGGCCCAATCAGACCACTACCGGAACCACCACCTGAGGTAATTTTCCTGACCTTCTCATTTGTTTCATATATATACACATTCACGATGCATTGAGGACAATGCATGAGATAAGTGTGGGGGAGGATTTATTAACATAGTTAGTTTTACATTTTCTTTCTTTGACACTTCTTTTTAGAAATTTTTTAGATTTTTCTTTTATATAGAAACTCTTTTTATTTTCTTTTTTACAAAACTTTTTGAAATAAGAAAAATAGTTTCGATTTATTTTTAAGAAAATTAAGATTATCTTGGGAATTAGGAAGACCTAAAATTATGAATTTTTAAACCAAGTCAAAATAATTGATCTTATTTAAATTTTAGGATAAGAAAGTAAGATTGAAAGAATGATTTGATCTTGAATTTTTTTCTTAGATTTATGCACTTCACACTTACATAATTTTTTGGGATTGAAACAAAGGCTGAAAATGTCATAGAAAAATGATATAAAAATATATAAAAAATGATGATAAAATCACTTATTAAAGTTGGATAATTATGCCTCAGGAAGCATGATTATTCACACCTAAAAAGGTGAAAAAATAAAATAATTCCCTTAAGTTTTGTGGCCTTGTTTACTCAAGTCCTTAAGTCCGAGGGCTGTTTTCTCATCTGGTGCCCTAAAATCTTCTGGTTTTGGAGTCACTGGCTAAAGGCTCACTACCCGGGTAAATAAGAAAGCTTAAGAAAACTAAGGAAAGAAAAAAGAAAAAAAAAGAAAAAATAAATATACACAAATCAATGGCATGGAAGTTTCAGTCAATATCCCAAAAATCTTCTCAGTTCAAAAAGTGCATATTTTTCTACGAGTTTTATGAAAGATTAAAGGATTAATTCAATTTTAAATTCTTACATTTAATTTATAACAAGATTTTGCATTTCGACTTAGTTTAAGGAAGAATAATTTCTGGTTAACCTCTGACCTTGGATTACTTATATTTTCGCAAAAATACTTCAACACTTTTCTCTATTTCAAAATGCGTTTTCAAAATACTAACATTTGATTTCTTTCTTTATGAATTTTGTGGGTGTAATCCGCTGAAAGCTCTCAGGAGACAAAACTCCTCCTCTAGGGGAAACCTAGAGGTTTAATGGCTTGTTGCACATGCTCAGTGTAATCGCGTCACCTGCGAAAGTGGTGTAATAATTCCTTTAGTTTTTTGTTTTACTTGGGACGAGCAAAAGATAAGTGTGGGGGTGTGATTAGCCTCTAAAACTGCATATTTCCTACCACATCTTCACATTTATTTAATATTAAATTATGCTAATAATACCTCTCTTGTATGTTTCTAGGGCCATGGTGTGCAATGAAGAAGAAGACCCTAAATCACCATTTAATGGGTGATTAAAGGTCAATAATATAGCCATTGACTTTGGAAAGCTGATTCGTCAAAACTAGGGGCCCAAAATCAGAAACCAGGATATCTAACTGGCAGGGGAAAGACGCGACAACACGCGGCACGAGGCGCCGCGTGCGCGGCTCTAGAAGAGCTACGGAAACGCGGCCAGGCTCTAGAAGAGCCGCGAAAATGCGGCTATGGCCGCTTTTTCGCGGCCTACGGGCGCGACTGCGCCCGTGCATTGGGCCAGGGGTTGTCCCCCTGGCCCCCTTTCCCCTGGTAGCTATAAATACCCCCCTGGGGTTCTGAAGAGGATGATATACAGAGAGTAGTGTAGTTCTTTCCACGTTGCTGTTTAGGGTAGTTTAATTTAGGTTAGTTCTTCTTCTTCCTCTTTGTATTTTTCATTTCTTTTAGATCATATAATAGGAAAGAGAGTAGTACATAGGATGAAAGCAAGGGGTCTTAAAATAGAAAGTGACAATCTATGAAAAGTTTCTCTTTATCTTTATTGATTTTCTTCTCTCTAACTCTTTACATGTTTAGCTAATTTTCTCTCATGGCAACTAACTACTAACCGCTAACTTGCTAACTTCTTATTTGATAATCAACATGAATCTAATAGCCTCTACTTGGCCTTGCTCTTGTAAGATCCATTGATGGCTCATGATGATGGATCTAACACTCTAACATCCTAACTCTCTAACAAGCTAATATTACTTTATTCCATACTTACTCTTGTTTAGTTTTGATGGTTTAAGTGTAGCTTGTACTTGTTTTGTTGAGTTTGGATGTGAAAGTTATCATATGGGTCATGCTTTGAAACGCTCTTGAACCAAGGACTAGTGATGTCTAATGATACATATGAGGCAACTATCACTAAGAGGTTAGCATGGTTAGTGGAGCCATTAGTAGTTAGTAGCCATGGGTTTTCTTTCTTTTTCACTTTATTTTGGAAATATATCCAAAATCACAAAAACCATTTCTTCTATGTCTCCCACTTCTTTGTTTTCATAGTGCTTCTCTTTTCATTCTTTGTTTTCTTTTCTTTTCATTCTTTCAAACATTGAAGAACTATTAACATACACGTGAACATACCGTGTAAGCTTCTATCGCCTCCCGTCCTTGTGGATTCGACTCGTTTTAGCCTCTATGCTATAACGAAAGTATCGAGGAAGCCATAGCACACACACTTTAAATCTTGATTTCAAAACATACATTTTTCGTGCGCGGTTTTCCCCGATCAAGTGCAGACCCTGGATCAACCTGTACCCTCTCGATGCACGTCAAGCTGATGTATCCAGTATAATACAGGGGTCGATCGTGTTTATTGTCCTTGAGGAACATGTCCTCAGCAGTAAAAGTGATAACATGTATTTTCAGCTGAACATGATGGCATTCAGGACACAAGGGTTGAATGTCATCTTGAGAGGCCTCTGATATATGTGTCAAAAATGATTCTGAATCAGCCAGTGCGTCTCTAAGTGCCTCTCTTGTCTCTTTCGAGAGGCGAAGCAGCTCGTGTATAGTGATCCGAGCTGAAAGTTGTGCTAATATATCAAAGCGGAAAGGAACGTCAAGTCTTGAGCCTAAAGATCTCTTCAAGACGCGGTCGAACCGGACTTCTTTCCGCTTTTCTTTTCCTAGCGTCGGGACTGAAGCCAGAACAGGTAATACTACTGACGTCGTTGGCTATTGTGTCTTGTTAGTAGTTTTCACATACTTTCTTAGGTATCATTCCCCAGCCTGAGTACCCGTTGGTTGGGGTGCAACATCTTGTGATGTAAAAGCATGCTTCTCGTTTTCAGAATCACTGAGAGAAGCTATTGTTACGTTGTTATCATCTGCCAAAACATAGACAACATTGCAAGATTTCCCCTTTGGCTTGGGTTTTCTTGAATCCCATTGTTTATCTTTGGCAAGATCTGGGTGCACCCACATGATTTTCCCAGTCTTCAACGTCAAGGGAAGGAGATCTTTAGCCTCCTGCTGTTTTGCTGAAGGATTACTTATCTCCAATCGTGCCTTAGGGACTGGAGGATGTCCATCGGAGACAGTAACCTTCAGTAGAGTGCCAAACTCAAGGGTCACCATTTTTGCAGTGACTTTCTTTTGTTCTGACTTTAAAGTCAGAACTCCAGCGTCAACCAAAGCTTGAATTTTGTCCTTGAGGACAAAGCATTTGTGGGTAGGATGGTGAATCATCTTGTGGAATAGGTAGTAGTTAGGATCGTTAGTACGTCCTACTTCATAAGGGCATCGAACCTCTAGCAGCTTCAACTTATTTCCCTTTTAGCAAATGAAATATTGTAACCACCTGCTCATCTTTGAAGGAGTATTATTTCTGAGGAAACTAGAACTCCTGATTGCTGGCGCTGACCTTCTTGGCTTTCGGAGGAGTTTTCCCTGACAACTCCATGGACATGGTTTCTTTCCCATTGGCTTGGGAGGACTGTGCCATCTCGCCGTGTTCTTTGTTGTTCATACCCCATTTTCCTCTAGGTATAGAGGACTCAAACTTTTTAGCTGACTTCTCGGCTATTTCAGCTTGCTCAACCAGTTCTTTCCAAGTGTGGGCTTTAACAGCTCCGATGCGAATCTCTACTTGGTCCAGGAAGTTGTGCTTCTATATCTGCAATAACGTAGGCAATGGCATCCCTGCTGGACATATCATAGATAGGTTCCTGAATCGTTTAATGTAATCATAGACCGATTCTTCTTTCTTCTACGCGGGGAAAGAAGTTTATCCATGGTTACCTCAGTGTCATCCTCATAGAAGCGAGAGAGGAACCGAGTTTCCAAATCAATCCAAGAATTGATGGAACCTGATGGAAGACTTCTGAACCAGTCGAAGGCCACTCCTTTGAGAGTATTGATAAACAATCTAGCTATGATGGCATCATTATCTATGACATTACCAGTCTGGGACTGGAAGTAATAGATATGTTGGTTGGCGAGCTCATACCATCATACGTATGTAACGTAGGTGGTTTGAACTTTGGCGGGTATGACATCGAAGCCCATTCAAGTGGGTAAGGATGAGTCATGCCTGCCTTCTTTAACTCATCCCTTTGGGCTAAGGATGCGATCTGAGCTTGGATGCCTTTAAGAACCTTGGCATCGATGGAAGAACTTTCCTTTGACTTCTCAGCCTTAGGTTGTTCATCATCATTATGCTCCTCCTCATTATGATTGCTTCCGGCATCATTGTTATTTTGATTGGTGAGGAGCTAAGGTAGTGTTCATTGGATATTGTCCAAGGCTTCTTACTGGGCCTTGAAAGTCTGCTCTCGAGCTTCCATCCGTCGGCGAAGATCATCATTGTTGTTATCGACCATGTTAGCTATAACACCCCGTTCCCGGAATACGTACTTAGATAAGTATTCTAATTTTTCAATCATATTTTTTGATTTAGTTTTTATATTTGTTCTTGTTTTATGATTATTTGTGTGATTGTTTTGCATAGGATCCGAATTCGTGGTCTCGGAGTCAGCCCTAGTCTGAACCGGGGACCTGATCCTAGTGTATTTCTCAGTTTAGACTTTTCAATAGTCATATTTGACTAGTTTTAGTTTCAAACATCATTTTCCAATATTTTAGATTTTTAATGATTTTCTAAATTTTTTCAGAATTATTCTGCAAAATTTTCAAAACTGGTGTCAATCGCTGTCACCGACCGATTCCTGAATTTTTAGTTTTCAAATGGAGCTGAATTTCTAGAAATGACTTTCATATTACTTCTTAAAATCTTATTTTCTATTTAAATGTATTTTTTTGAGATTTTTCTAAATTTATCGAATTTCGACCGGTTTTGGTGTTGACTAGTATTGTCAGAAGATTTCAGTATTTTTAATTTGAAAACCAAATTGAATTTCTCAAATCCGATTTCACCAGAAATCTTAAAATAATATTTTCTATTTTTGAGAGTTTTTCGGAATGTTTCTGAAATAGTCAATTTTTATCCGTATTAAATAATATTTTCTTCTTTTCTTTTTCTTTTTCTTTTTCCTTTCTTTCTCCTACCTGCTACCCGTCCTCGCCCATACCCTGCCAACAACAGTAGTAGCCTCACCCATTCCACCGTACCACTACCTCTTCTTCCCTCTTGTCTTTCTTTTCCTCTTTCTCTTTCTCTCTTTCTCCATATCACTCTCTCAATCTCACTTATCCTTTCTCAATCTCCCAACCTCATCCTCCTCTTCCCTTGGGCTGCCCAGCCGGTGGCTCTGCCTCTGGAGTGTCGCCACCACCCCTGGCAAGCGTCATCTCCTCCTCCAAACTCTCTCCTTCCCTCCTCCTTCCACAATACACCACCATCCTCCTTCAATTTCAACACAAAACCCATTTCACCTCGATCTTCATCCTCAAAATTCACCACCAATACTCCACCATCTCCTCCATTTCCACCACCCTACCGCCATATCCACCTCCTCTTCCAATTCCCATCACCACCACTAACTCCTCCCTACACCACCACCATCTACACCTTCAACAAAAATAACAACCACAACAACAACATCACCTACAATAACACCAAAAAAAACTCTCCACCCCTTCCTCCCAGAGCCCAGGCCACGCGCCGCCCCGCTACAGTGGTGACGGCGCCTTCCCCAACAGCCACTGGCCATACCCCCTCCCCCTTCTCCTCTTCTTTCTACATTTCTTTTCTTTCTTTCTTTCTTTCTTCCTTTCTTCCTTTTCTTCTTTCTTTCTTTTTCCTTCTTTTCTCCTTTACACCCTTTCTTTTCCATCAAACTCTCTCTTTTTCTCTCTCTAATATATATATATATATATATATATATATATATATATATATATATATATATATATATATATATATAATGGATTGGTAGCATGCATGTGGTGTTCGTGGATTTCCTGGATTTTGCTCAGCGTCGTATGGTTTTAGGCGAGTGCTTTGTTGTCATCAATTCATGTTTAGTGATCGCTACTCTAACGTTTATTGCATGATATATTGATATGCGAATATCTTGTTACCACCGTTACATGCCTAATAATTGCTATTTTGACTTTTAATACATGATGCATCGTTATGCGAGATGATATATAATATGCGAGTGATATTCTAATATTAACATGTTATACGAATACATGTTGACCGTTATTATAACTCATTAGACTGGTATTATACTTGTAATGGGTATGCCAAGATACGCACCCGCTTCGCTCAGCTTCGTATAGCTAATTAATAAATTAATTTATTGTTGTTATAGATATCATTGTGAAGAGTTTGAAATGTTTAACTATATGTTCTCCTGTACCATGTTACATGAACGAATGATTACCTGACACATAATGCTATAACTTTGTATTTAACTTACTTGACACCGACATATTAAGTACCTGACACTGATACATGACACTTGATACCTGACACCTGATATTTGACACTTGACAATTGACATGCTATCACTTACTTGACATGCTTTTACATGGTACTAGTACACTTGACCTGATGTTGTGACACCTGACTGGATTACTATTTGATCGGTCACATATATTGCATATACATTATCACATTACCATATTTTTTATCTAATAAATCCCATTAATAAGTCTTATTCTTCTTTGTTAAATGTAGGCCCATTGCTAAAAGAAAGGGAAGAGAAACGAGCCCAAAAGCCCATCAAAATTCTGATTTAAATCAGAATTAATTCAAAATTAGAAGATCAGGGCAAATCGAGACAGATCAGAGAGGATGTAATCGGTTGAACATCGATTAAAATGGATCTTTACAAATCAGTCGGTTTAAAGCCAGAGATAAAAGACAGTTTTATCAAAACCAAAAGCTGAAATGGGAAATCCAGAACCAGATAAAGCTGGATCGCGAAACGAGGAGGTGTACCCCCCGGCTGTGGCCACCTGGCCACAGCCAGGCCACGAAAACACGGCCAAAGCCGCGTTTCCACGACCGTTTGATTACGGTTGGGGAGCGTTTGCTCCCCAATCTTCTTACTCCCTCTCCTGTCTGATTTTTCCCTATAAATACCATTTTCGACAAAGAAGAAGGGAGCGAAGACTAGGATTGAATTTCTTGATCATTTTTAGGGTTTTAGGAGCATTGTTAGATAGCTTGGAGAAGTTGTATCTCCTCTTTATGTTTTAGTTTAGACCAGCAAAGAGAGAAGAGTGGAATTGAGTGTGTAATTCGTCTTTGAAGTGACAATCAAAGGAGCTTCTACTCGCTTATTCAATTCAACTCGAATTCGGTATGTTTATGTTTGGTTTTTATTCCCTTGTTTGTTTTTCCTTCATCATGAGTAGCTAAATTATTTTCTGGGCTCACTAATTAATCTTTTCTACCTTCTTTCTCTCGATTGAATTTTATGAAAGAACTCTCTTGAATCATAATGCCTAAAGTCAAACTTTATTCTTGAAAGCTCATGATGATGCTCTGCTTTTAAAACTTGGACTTTCAAAGTACAAATATTTTCAAGTCATTTTTATTCCATACTTGCTTCTTCGCGCTTGATGGTTTAACATTCTATTTTTAATGTTGTGTTAAGAAAGACCTTAAGATTTGATCCAAAATCATCTCATTTGTTTTACTTGAACATTAAAAGAAATTAAGTTTTTTACCTATGATAAAAGTGATGCACCAAAAATGTTCTTGAGATAAGTAAGTAGTTGAGTAGAAAATTAGTGAGCCCAGATCTTCTTCTTATATTAAAAACAACAAATCACTCTTCAAACTTTTAAATCACTTTTTCCAAAACCTTCTCTAAATTTGTAATTTTTCTTTTAATCATTTCCCTTCTCTCCATTCTCTTTTTCAACTTAAAAGAAAGATGCCAACTTCATTCTTTGTTACTTAACAAAAAAATCGAAAAGCTTCTATCGCATTCCTCCTCGTGGACACGACCCGTTAGCCCAAAGCTACATGGTAATTCTCATCGCTTTCATTTCATTTCATAATCAATTTTTGGCGCCCGTTGCCAGGGAGGGAACGGTGTAATTATTTTCTAACAAGTTTGGTGTCTTGTTTCAGGGAAGTCAAGATTCAGATTTAGCATTCAAGCTTTGCAGGAGAAGACTTGCTATTCTGTCCCCCTACTCTCGAAAGTAGGAAACAGAATTTCAAGAAATTGCAGTGCAAAAGTTGAAGTTTTGTTGGACTACTAAAAACACTTTATTGCAGGACATATTGCTTGCAAAAGTAAAGTTTTTGTGTGTTATTATTCTTGCTATATTTGATATTCACACTCCCTGTTTTTAATCCAACAGTAATCTGTGTGATTGTTAATTGCTTAAAAAAATGTTTAGACTTGCATTCTAGGCATTTGTCTAATTACGTTTATTTTACAATTACTGTTGAAGATAGCTGGACACATGGTACGTATGCATAGCATATAGTTTAGGAAAGCATGTGCCAAGGGGGATTTTTGCAGAAGGATAAAAATGAAGGATGAGATTTATATGAGAATCTAGCTGAAAAGACCATCCAATGGGAACCGACTAGTGAAACCTTGAGGAACTCAAACTCTATCTCTTCATAAGGAGGTCTCCATTCTATTGAATCATCTATAGCTAATGAGGTTAAGTTAGCTAACCTAGTGAGAAGACTGAAAGCTTTAGAAACTAAGGAACCAAGTCCAGTCAATCAAGTCAGCCCAAACTAATTTTCAATTGCAGGCTATACTTACTGTCAAGTCATGAATCATGTGTTTGAGGAGTGTCTTGTGTTTCAGGCTCAGCAACAATACCCTAAACCGACGAATGCGGCCTTTTCAAGGCCGAACAATAATCCTTATGCACCAACGTACAATCCTAGCTGGAGAAATCACCCGAATTTTTCATGGAGCCAAAATAACAATGACCACTCACGGTTAAATCATGCAAGCCACTTCCATCATGCTAATAATTCTTCCAATCATCAACCAAACTTTTCTAATTTCCAGCATAATTCTCCCAACCATCCACCTAACTTTTCAAACTATCAACAAAACTTTCCAATCAAGCTCCACAATCTTCCTTCCAGAATTCTCAACTAGAAAAGAGAATGATCAAGCAGAGAGTAGAATTAGGCTAATTTGTAGTTTGTAACTTAAGTTTTTATTTTTTTTCATGTAATTTTTATTTTCTTTATGTAACTAGAGGAGAGGATACTTTCATGGAGGAATGAGAGCAAGCTTGTACTGAAGGTGACACCGGTGTAAGTGATCTTTTCTTCCATTGTTATTTGAATTGAATCAAAGTTTCTTTTTCTTCTTTACTCTTGTTTTCATTTACTTCCCTCTTCTGTGTTTGTGAATCCAAATGAAACTGATAGCTTCAAAGTTGCCTTGCCCTTACAAGTACCATTGATGGCTTATGGTGATGGATATCCATTTCTAATTAGTGTAGCTTGCCCCTTCAATTCATAGTGTAATATGGGAATGGCCAAGATCCTATTTGTCATACTTCGCTCGCCTTCAAGCAAAGGTACATCGTCGATACGAGTCAAAGGTAAGCAGGTGCCGAAGAGGTAAGTAATGTTTTTAGGTTTTAACTTTCTTTTATTTTAATTTTAGTGTAAATCACCAATACCACAATCTTCCAAATCTTTTTCACTCTTCTTCAATTTCTTTGTACATATCCATTTCTATTTTCTCCACCTTCTCTATCTACCATTTTCTTCCTAACTTAACTTTAACTCTTTTTTATTTTCTTTTAAATAACTAAAAGAAGAACTTTAACTATTCTTTGTAACCTAAAAGAGAACTTATTAAAAAGCTTCCATCGCTAGTCCTTCTTTGTGGATCACGACCTGCATAGCCACTTGCTATTGCGGTAATATTGAGCACCTTGCACTCTCTATTCTTAAGTTCTGAAATTCTATATTGAAGAAGGGTACCTTGCCTAGTCAGCCAATAACCAATCCTAGGAATTCTCAACAAGCTCATTTGGCTGAGAATCAATCATTAAATCAATGTAATGCTGTTCATACATTGAGGTCAGGAAAGAAAGTTGATAATAAAGTGTCAACACCAACCAATCCCATTCAACACAATCACAATCAAGCATCCACCTCATCTAATCCCAATCCGTCCAAATCTGATGAATCTAAAAAAGATAAGTCAACCAGTCAGGTGCACCAGCCTATAGTACCATTTCCTAATAGGCTGAAAAACAACAAGCAAAATTCACACATGGATAAGATAATTGAGATCTTCAATAAAGTGAAGATAAATGTGCCACTTCTTGATGCCATCCAACAAGTCCCATCCTATGCTAAGTTTCTTAAGGACATGCGCACCAAGAAGAGAAAGACTAATGTACCCAAAAATATCTTCTTAGCCATTAACATTAGTGAGCTACTGTCGGGTCTGATCCCTTTTAAGTACAAGGATCCAGGTTGTCCCACCATTGCCTGCACCATAGGACAAGCCGAGATTAGTCGTGAACTTCTTGATTTGGGAGCAAGTATCAACTTGCTTCCATTCTAAGTTTATCAATAACTCAGGTTGGGTGATCTTAGTCTAACTCGAGTCACTATCAAACTGGCTGACCGTTCAGTAAAAGTTCCAAAAGGGAAAATTAATGATGTCCTTATCCGGGTCGGGGAATTTATTTACCCCGTTGATTTCATAGTTCTAGAGACACAACCTGTGTCCAGTCCTAGGGCTCAAACTCCTGTTATCCTAGGGCGACCATTCCTTACTACTGCTAATGCCATCATCAATTGTAGGAATGAGTTCATGAGGTTAATCTTTGGGGACATGACTAGAGAAGTCAATATTTTCAACCTAGGAAAATAATCCGTGATGTTAAGGACCAAACATTTGAAGTCAACCTCATTGAGAACTTAACAAGTGAACATAGGGAAGAATTGGAACTAGAAACTAAGTGTGACTTTGGGTTAGAGTGTGATGACTTTAATCTTGATCAGGTTGTTGAGTCAGCTATGAATTGGGCCTCGAACCCTATTTCACCAAATATGGAGCCAACTAATTTAACTCATTCTTCCAGTGAGCCTTCCTCTTCCTTAGAATTGAAAGCCTTATCTGCGCATCTCAAGTACGTTTATCTAGGCGAACAAGAGACCTTTCCTGTCATCATTGCCACCCATTTAAAGCAAGAAGAAGATCTTAAAACAATTTTAAGAAAACATAGGGAAGTCATTGGTTGGACTATAACTGATATAAAGGGATTGAGTTCAACCATCATTCAACATCGCATTCATCTCAATGAAGATGCCACACCTAAAAGAGACCCGTAGCGTAGGTTAAACCCTATAATGCAAGAGGCTGTTCATACTGAAATTGTGAAACTCTTAGACAATGGGATAATATATCCCATTTCTGATAGCCAATGGGTCAGTCCTGTCCACGCGGTTTCAAAGAAATCCAGTTTTACCGTAGTGAAAAATGAGAACAAAGAGTTGGTCCAAACTCAACTTCCTACGAAGATCCGAGTTTGCATTGACTATAGGAAGCTTAATGTTGCAACAAGTAAGGACCATTTTCCACTCCCCTTCATTAATCAAATGCTTGAACGTTTAGCGGGCCACGAGTATTACTGTTTCTTGGACGGTTACTCGGGTATAATCAGATTCCTATTACTCCTGAGGATCAAGAAAAGACTACGTTCACATGTCCATTTGGGACATTTGCTTATAGTCGAATGGCTTTCGACTTGTGCAATGCCCCAACAACATTTCAACGGTACATGTTGAGTCTTTTTTCTGATATGGTAAAACGATTCTTAGAGTCTTCATGGATGATTTTTCTATTTACGGAGATTCATTCACTCAATGTCTCCACCATTTAGAAATTGTCTTCCAACGTTGTGCTGAGAAAAATCTGACACTGAAATAGGAGAAATGCCACTTCATGGTAAAACATGGAATTGTCTTGGGTCATGATATCTCCAAGAAGGGAATTAAAATGGATAGAGCCAAGATTGAGGTTATTGCTAAGCTTTTCACGCCCAAATGCGTGAAGGATATTAGATCCTTCTTAGGACACGCCGGTTTTTACCAAAGATTTATCAAGGATTTTAGCAAGATTGCTAGGCCCTTGACTAATCTGTTAGCTAAGGACGTATCCTTCACTTTCGATGCTGAATGTATGAATTCTTGGGAGAAGCTTAAGAGAGAGCTTATCTCTGCACCAATCATATCTGTACCGGATTGGTCTAAGCCGTTTGAAATCATGTGCGATACTTCTGATTTTGCCATAGGCGCTGTCCTAGGACAACGCATTGATAACAAGCACGTAATTTACTACTCTAGTAGGACTCTAAACAATGCTCAATTGGACTACACTACTACTGAGATGGAATTCTTGGCAGTAGTGTTTGCCTTAGAGAAATTTTCTCCCTACCTACTAGGGTCCAAAACTACCATTTTCACCGATCATTCTGTGCTTAAGTACCTCATAATAAAGAAGGATGCCAAGGCCCGACTCATTCGTTGGATCCTCCTTCTTCAAGAATTTGATCTCGAGATTTGAGACAAGAAAGACATAGAAAATGTCTTTGCTGACCATCTCTCACGTATCCCAAATTCTCCATGCAACGAATTGCCCATAAATGATGACTTTCCTGATGAAAATCTCTTAGCTATCTTTAGGGAACCTTGGTTTGTTGATATAGTGAATTACTTAGTCACAAATCAAACTCCGTCTCATTGGTCCAAAAACGATATATATCGGTTCTTATCTCAAGTCCAGTATCTCTTTTGGGAGGAACCGTATCTTTTTAAGTACTGTTTTGACCAAATTATTAAGAGATGCATTTCCGATGAAGAGGTTAAGAGTGTTTTATCCTTTTGTCACGAACTTGTATGCGGTGGACACTTTGGTCCCCGCAAGACTGCTGAAAAAGTGCTACAAAGTGGGTTCTATTGGCCCACTTTGTTCAAAGATGCTTATGAATTTTGCAAGACGTGCCCTAGATGCCAGATGGTAGGAAGCATCTCAAAACGAGATATGATGTCCCTCAACCCAATTCTAGAAATAGAGCTCTTTGATGTTTGGGGCATCGAATTTATAGGTCCATTTCCTAACTCATTTGGAAACCAATACATATTGGTTGTTGTGGACTATGTGTCCAAGTGGGTAGAAGCCATTCCTAGTAGAACTAATGATAACAAAGTTGTCATAAAGTTTTTAAAAGAGAACATTTTCTCACGCTTCGGAACCCCTCGTGCTATCATCAGTGATAATGGCACTCACTTTTGCAATAGATCCTTTGAAGCTCTTATGCGAAAGTATGCCATAACTCACAAGTTGTCCACACCTTATCATCCTCAAACTAGTGGGCAGGTTGAGGTTTCCAATAGACAAGTCAAGCTTATCTTGGAGAAGACTGTGAACCAAAACCTGAAAGATTGGTCCACAAACTTGTAGATGCCCTATGGGCCCACAGGACCGCTTTCAAGATGACTCTGGGATGTCTCCTTATAGGTTAGTCTATGGGAAAGCTTACCACCTACCCGCTGAGTTAGAGCACCAGGCCTTATGGGCAATCAAGCAGTTAAATTTCGACTTGACTAAGGCCGGTGACCTTCGAAAATTACAAATTTTCGAATTAGAGGAGTTGAGAAATGAGGCCTATGAAAATGCTAAGATCACTAAAGATAGAGTTAAGATTTTTCATGATAAACATATCATAAGAAAAACTTTTATCTCTGGACAAAAAGTCTTACTCTATAATTCTAGGCTTCATCTTTTTCCAGAAAAATTAAAATCAAGATGGACTGGGCTATTCGTTGTCAAATTCGTGTTTCCACACGGTGCTGTAGAGATGATTAGTCTACAATTCTGCATTATTATATCGCATTTTTCCATCGATTTATGAATAAAATGTCGGTCTAAACTGTGTTTTGGTCTCTCTTGCAGATAATCAAGACAAGAAGGGCAAAAGGGTAATAAGAGCTTAATTAAACCCATTTTAGGGTAATTAAATCCGCAATTCTTGGAGGCCAAGCAAGGGATCTTCTAGAAAATACGTCGAACCTAGACTCTTGCACACGTCAGACGAATATACAGATTAAAATACTCGAAATGAAGTATACCAGGAAGGTCCTAGAAGTGACACGAAGCCACGCACCAAAACCAGGGACTTATGTCCCTGGTATTGCCCGGATCCGCGGCAATTTGGTGGGGCGTGGCCCTGTCTCGTCTTCTAGAACCCCTTTTCGCCTATAAAAACCCCTGCAGAGGCCCTAAACGCGAGCAATTTTTGATTTTAGGTTAGGGTTTCTATCTTTAGTGTAGTGTAGTGTAGGTGCTCTTCATTTCTTGATTTTGTATTTTCTTTTCTTGTTAGATCTTGTAGTTGGGCAGAGAGATTCAGAGAGAGATAGAGAGGGATTGATGTAATAGATGGTGACAATCTATGTAAAGGTGCCTCCTTTCCTCTCCAATGTAATCTTCTCCATCTTCTACATGATGCTTGGCTAACTTTTCTTCTCATAGCAATCTAACTACTAACCACTGACTATCTAACCACTTACTTGATAATCCACATGAATCTAATAGCCTCTACAAGGCCTTGCTCTTGCAAGAGCCATTGATGGCTCATGATGATGGATTCTAACATTCTAACATTTTTAACATCTAACCCACTAACTTGCTAACTTGCAATGTATTCTTTATTTTATGCTTACCTCTAACCGGTTTTGATGATTTAACAGTAGCTTGCAACTTGTTATATTGTATTGATGTGTTGTTTGAATGTAGAAGAACAATCTTATGAGCCATGCTCTGTATCGTCTCTTGAAGTCAAGGATTAGTGATGGCCAAGGATCCATGTGAGGCAACTATCACTAAGAGGTTAGCATGGTTAGTAGAGCAATTGATAGTTAGTAGCCATGAGTTTTTTTTTATCTTGTTTTAAAAATCAATTTCAAAAACATTTTATCATTTTCTTATCAATGTTTTCACCACCTTCTTAGTTCATCTTTGTTTCACAATCATTTTTTATTTATTTTCATATCGACATTTTCATAACGTTCTTCACCCATCACTTCAATATTTCTTTTCTTTTATTTTCTTTTTCATTCTTTAAACAAAGAAGAAATTGTTAACAACCGACGTGAATAAAAACTGTTAATGCTTCTATCGCCTCCCGTCCCTGTGGATTCGACCCGTTGAGCCAATGCTATAACGGAAGTATCGAGGGAACATTAGCACACACATATAATTACATTGATTTCATAACTACACGTTTTCGAGTGCTGGTTCCGCCCCGATCAAAATTTTTGGCACCGTTGCCGGGGAACGGGAATGGTTTTGATTTCACGTTTTTGTTAACATTTTCTTCTCTGTTTTGGGGTGCAGGATAATCTTTACAGGAGCTTAACATTGCAGAACTAACAATAGCTTTACATCTCCCTACTCTAGAAAGCAGGGACCCAGCTTCTAAAGAAAAGTCGCGCAAACGCGACATTTGCCGCGCCAACGCGGCTATTTTGTAACCATTGTGTATCTTGTTGTGCTAGAATGTGTTAATTGTAATAGCCAGTGGATCTGTACTATTACTTTCCTGCTTTGATTGCCTACACACTGTAATAAATTAAAGAACTAAAATACGGTATTTTTACGCTTTTAAACGGTTTAGATATTTGCATTTAGGCACGTGTCAATTCAATTCCAATATACTGTATTTTGTTCTGTTGTTGTGATCTGGATTGAGGTGTACATATGGCATTGCATATTGCATAGGACAAACACGTGTGTGATTTATCGCTTTGTGTTATACTCTTGATTATATTGCACACTTGCACAAATTAGATTTAAGGACAAAACTCATGCAAGATAAGTTGGGGATTTCATCAACCTTCCTTAGCTCAAAAATCACCTCCCCACTCACACAACCCAAGCCCTAATAAAAATTGATAGAAGTTAGCCCCTAGGGACATCTCGGACTCATTAAGAGATTGACCGAGGGTGGAACTTGTTTCGAATCTTACTCTTATGAAATCGGTGTCTAAGGTTAGGGATTAAGAGGTTACGCCTCAAAGATACTATGGTTTGGCATAAGTAAGGCCCGTTGCTTACGCACGGATACCTCCTACCGTATTTTGCCCCTACCTGGCCGATTAGCATGTGGTCGGTTTCAAGCAACAACCTCTCCCGGGTAATCGACCAGTTAGGAGTCGTTTAGGTCTAGGTCAACCTTAATATAGACTTGGTTTTGATTTTTTTCTTTTCTTTTTGTTTGTTGTTTGCTTTTTCTTTTTTTGTTTGTGATTGTTTGTGAAATAGAATTCAACAATAACAATTCTTTCAATCCTAAAATGAATCCATATTTCACACCGACCCCATTTGTTTCAGATAATTTCAACCCATTTTTTCACAATATGAACCAACCAAATACACCGGGTTGGACTTATCCGAATCAATACAACCCATACCCACAATCTTATGACTATAATTTCTAAAATAATTTCAACTCTTCACAGAGTCAATAGGGATTCACCTCCCCCGAGTTAAATTTTCAACCTCCTTGTCCACCGTATCCACCTTGTCCACAAATCTCACAATATTCATTCCCCGATCTCGCTTCCTATACTTCTTTTTCTAGACCTCCCATTAAAGAAAAATCTGAGTTAGAAAAGAGTATAGAAGCCAACCTACAAAAGGCCGAGCGACAACGTCAGAAAATATTGGCCTCTCCAATTTTACAATATTTTCAAGAGTCTTACTCAGTTTTACCTCGTCATAATGAACAACCATCTGTTCTGAAAATGAGTAAGGAACTCTTGTGTGAGTCTAAACTTCAATCTTAAACCATGTTAGACTCACAATCTTCACTATCTTTCCAAAACCAAGATTCTTGTACTCCCTTTCTGGAACATCCACTTAAAGAAAAATCAAGTCTAGAAAAGAGTATAGAAGTTTTGCAGGAATCCGCATTACAATTTCAAAAATCTTCTTCTCAGTCTATTGATGGTTGGAAACACAATTAAGTAAATTGGTCAACATTTATAAGAATGAAGAAACTCTCTCTTCTCCACCTTTGACCAAATCAAATATCTCTAACTCTATCAATTTGACCCATGACTCTTGTTATTTTGAAAACTAAGATTCCTACACTCATTTTCTAGAACAACCACTTGAAGATACATCACATCTAGAAAAGAGTATAGAAGTCTTCCAAGAGTCCGCACTACAATTTCAAAAATCTTCTGCCAAGTCTATCAATAGGTTGAAAACACAATTGAGTCAATTGTGTAGCATTTATAGGAATGAGAAAACTCTATCTTATCAATTTGTAACCAATTCAGCTATTCCTAACTCTATTTATCTGACCCAGGACTCTTGTCATTTTGGACACCAAGTTTCAATTTCAGCACACCCATCTGAACTTGTCCAAACTTCAAATGTTAAAAATCCTATTGATATTTTGGCAAGTTATCCTTTTCCTGAGATTGAACTTGAGCATGAATATGATCTTGAATTTCAACTTGGTAATTCAATTTCACTTCCTGATTCAATATTGACTGAGGTATTTTTACCTTAATTCAGGCCTTTTCCTGAGTCTGTATTGGATCCAGTGCTAGTCCATTATGAAATTGAATCACCAATCTTTTATGATCATCATATTGAACTTGACCAATTTCATACTTTTGAAAGTCCCATTGATAAATTGGTAATTTCTCATTTTTATGAAATTGAACTTAATAAGGACTGTGACTTTGATCCTCAAATTTGTGATCCAGTTCAAATTCCTAAATCAATGGTGACTCCTATTTTGTTACCCAATTTGAGCAACATTTTAGAATCAGTTTTGATTCCCATACCTGTCATTCTTGAACTTGAATCACCAATCCTTGAAAGTCACTTTCCATCAAGGGGCAATGAATGTGGACTTGCATTTTAACTTCTTGATTTGGACCCACTTCCTGAACCAATCTCGACTCCCGAACTTTACTTGACTTAAGTCTTTTTCCTGAGTCGGTATTAGTTCCTGTACTTCCTGAGTCCAAATCAATCATTCCATTCTGGGACAAGGGTCTTGATAAATTTGACTCTGAAATTATTTTGAAAATTTAGAAATTAGATAGGGTTAAATTCTTAATAAAAATCATAAATATATACATCATTCTAGTGGGTTGTCTTTTAGAGGTCTCTAGTAGGTTCCTCCGGATTTCACGCACATTGGATTGGGCCGCATTTCGTGGACCAATCAGACCACCACCGGAATCACCACCTTGAGGTGGTTTTTCTTTCCTTCTCTATTTGTTTCATGCATACATACATCACGATGCATTGAGGATAATGCATGAGATAAGTGTGGGGGAGGGTTTACTAACATAGAGTTTTTAGATTTTCTTTCTTTTACACTTCTTTTAGGATACTATTAGAAATCTTCCCTTTTGTATAAGAATTTTCTCTTTCTTTAAAAAAAACTTTTTGAAGTAAGAGACAAAGTTTTGATCTATTTTTAAGAAAATTAAGATGATCTTAGAAATGACGAAAGCCTTAATTGTGACATCTTAAACCTAGTCGAAATAATGGATCTTGTTTAAAATTATAGGCTAAGAAATATAAATTGGAGAGATAATTTTATCTTGAATTTTTTGCTTTAGATAGTATGCACTTCACATGTACACAATTTTTGGAATGGATACAAAGACCTAAAATACTATAAAGCAAAAACAAAGAAAAAATTATATATATGGTATAAATGAATAAAAAAAATTACTTATTAAGCTAGATAATTATGCCTTAAGAAGCATGATTATTCACGCCTAAAGGTGGTAATAAAGAACAAATAATCCCCCTTAGTTTTGTGGCCTTATTTACTCAAGTCCTTAAACCCAAGGGATGTTTTCTCATCTGGTGCCCTAGGACCGTCTGTTTTAGGAGTCATCGGTTAAAGGCTCGCTACACGGGTGAACTAGAAGGCCTAAGAAAACTAAGGGAAGAAAAAATATATATATATAAATAAATGGCTTGATGGTTAGAGTTGAAATCTCAGAAATCTTCACTATCACAAAGTGCATATTATCTAGGTTCTATGAAGGATAAAATATTCAATCCAATTTTGAATTCTTACCTTAATTCAAGACAATATCTTGCATATAGACTAAGCTTAAGGAAGACTAATTTTTGGTGGACTTATGACCTTAGATCGCTTATATTTTTTCAAAAATATTTCGTAACTTGTCTCTCCTTCAAAATGTATTTTCAAAATACTAACATTTGTCTTCTTTCTTTATGGATTTTGTGGGTGCAATCCACTGAAAACCCTCAGGAGACAAAACTCCTCCTCTAGGGGTAACCTAGAGGTTTAACGGCTTGTTGCCCGCGCTCAGTGCAATCGCGTCACCTGCGAAAGTGGTGTAATAACATGTGTAGTATAGTTTTTCTTTTCTTGTTTTGCTCGGGACGAGCAAAAGATAAGTGTGGGGGTGTGATTAGTCTACAATTCTGCATTATTATATCGCATTTTCCCACTGATTTATGAATAAAATGTCGGTCTAAACTGTGTTTTGGTCTCTCTTGCAGATAATCAAGACAAGGAGGGCAAAAGGGTAATAAGAGCTTAATTAAACTCATTTTAGGGTAATTAAATTCGCAATTCTTGGAGGCCAAGCAAGGGATCTTCTAGAAGATACATCGAACCTACACTCTTGCGCACGTCAGACGAATATACGGATTAAAATACCTGAAATGGAGTATACCAAGAAGGTCCTAGAAGTGACACGAAGCCACGCACCAAAACCAGGGACTTATGTCCCTGGTATTACCGCGGATCCGCGGCAATTTGGTGGGACCACGCGTCGATCTTCGACGCGTGGCCCCGTCTCATCTTCTAGAACCCCTTTTCGCTTATAAAAACCCCTGCAGAGGCCCTAAACGCGAGCAGTTTTTGATTTTAGGTTAGGGTTTCTATCTTTAGTGTAGTGTAGTGTAGGTGCTCTTCATTTCTTGTATTTTGTATTTTCTTTTCTTGTTAGATCTTGTAGTTGGGCAGAGAGATTCAGAGAGAGATAGAGAGGGATTGATGTAATAGATGGTGACAATCTATGTAAATGTGCCTCCTTTCTTCTCCAATGTAATATTCTCCATCTTCTACATGATACTTGGCTAACTTTTCTTCTCATGACAATCTAACTACTAACCACTGACTATCTAACCACTTACTTAATAATCCACATGAATCTAATAGCCTCTACAAGGCCTTGCTCTTGCAAGAGCCATTGATGGCTCATGATGATGGATTCTAACATTCTAACATTTCTAACATCTAACCCACTAACTTGCTAACTTGCAATGTCTTCTTTATTTCATGCTCACCTCTAACCGGTTTTGATGATTTAACAGTAGCTTGTAACTTGTTATGTGGTATTGATGTGTTTCTTGAATGTAGAAGAATAATCTTATGAGCCATGCTCTGTATCGTCTCTTGAAGCCAAGGATTAGTGATGGCCAAGGATCCATGTGAGGCAACTATCACTAAGAGGTTAGCATGATTAGTGGAGCAATTGGTAGTTAGTAGCCATGAGTTTCTTTTATCTTGTTTTAAAAATCATTTTCAAAAACATTTTATCATTTTCTTATCAATGTTTTCACCACCTTCTTAGTTCATCTTTGTTTCACAATCATTTTTTATTTATTTTCATATCGACGTTTTCATAACATTCTTCACCCATCACTTCAATATTTCTTTTCTTTTATTTTCTTTTTCATTCTTTAAACAAAGAAGAAATTGTTGACAACCGACGTGAATAAAAACTGTTAATGCTTCTATCGCCTCCCGTCCCTGTGGATTCGACCCGTTGAGCCAATGCTATAACGGAAGTATCGAGGGAACATTAGTACACACATATAATTACATTAATTTCATAACTACACGTTTTCGAGTGCTGGTTCCGCCCCGATCAAGAGATCAGTGACCCCAAGAATGGAAATGACTTTAAGGTAAATGGTCAACGCCTTAAACATTTCTTAGAATCGGTGATGGTAAATGAAACGGCTAGGGGTCTTTTCGACCCAGTGTATCGGTAACTTTCCTCTTTTCTATTTTATTTCATGCATATATACATTTTTTTCATACATTGGGGACAATGCATAAGATAAGTGTGGGGGAGGGCTCTAACATGACTAATATATATAACTTAAAAAAAACAAAGAAAAAAAATAATATATAAAAAAACTTTTTGAAAGGTAAGAACAATATTTTGATATATCTTTTGTAAGAAATTAAGTCAATTTTAAGGAATAGAAAAATAATAATTAGGATTTCTTATACTTGATCAAAATAAGATATCTTGTTTGATTTTCAGGGTTAGGAAGAAAATTGATGAAAGTAATTTAGTCTTGATTTTTACTTTGAAGAAATATGCACATTTTTTATACACTTACACACTTAGGGTTCAAAGACAAAAATTCTTATGCCTTATAAAAAAGAAAAAAGAATATATATATATATATATATATATATATATATATATATATATATATATATATATATATATATATATATATATATATGTAAATCTAATTATTGATTAGCTAGGTGCTTTGGCCTAAGAAAGTCTTGGTATTTATGCAAAAGATAATTAGATAAGTTTGAAAAAAGATATATATATATATATATATAAATCTTCTGATTAAGCTGGGTATTTGTGCTTCATGAAGCATAAGTTTTCACGCCTAAAAGGGGTACATTTTATAAATAAAAAATTGGTTTCGTGGCCTTGTCTGCTCGGGTGTTTAAGTCCTTAGGGGTGTTTTCTCACCTGGTGCCCTAAGACTATCCGGTTTGGGTGTCACTGATTAAAGGCTCGTTACATGGGCAGATTAGAAAGCCTAATGGAATTGAGGAATAAATAGCACCAAAAATAAATATAAATAAGGCATAGGAGTTAATGTTAAAGAACCCTTAGTCAAACTTCACGGTCACGAAGGTGCATATGACTCAGGGTAAAGTAATAGACTAAATGAGAAATACAATTTGAATCCTTACTTTGATTGATGACATGTTTTTGAATAGAGACTAAGTGTAGGAATGAAAAATTTGATATTTCTATAACTTATAGATTACTTGAACTCTTACAAATATAATTCAAATATTTTCTCTTTTCAAAATGCTTTTCGAAAATACTACCATTTTTTTCTCTTTCTTTATGGATTTTGTGGGTGCAATCTACTGAAAATCCTCACGAGACAAAACTCATCCTCTAGGGGTAACCTAGAGGTTTAAAGGCTTGTTGCGCATGCTCAGTGCAATCGAGTAACCTGTGAAAGTTGTCTAATAATTGATTAGGATGAGTTTGATGTTTTGCTCGAGGGCGAGCAAAAAATAAGTGTGGGGGTGTGATCGGTCACATATATTACATATACATTGTCACATTACCATGTTTTTTTATCTAATAAATCCAATTAATAAGTCTTATTCTTGTTTATTAAATGCATGCCTATTGCTAAAAGAAAGGGAAGAGAAACGAGCCCAAAAGTCCATCAAAATTCTGATTTAAATCAGAATTAATTCAAAATTAGAAGATCAGGGCAGATCGAGGTAGATCAGAGAGGATGTAATGGTTGAACATCGGTTAAAATGAATTTTTACAAATCAGTCGATTTAAAGCCAGAGATAAAAGGCCCTTTTGTCAAAACCAAAAGCTGAAACGAGAAATCCAGAATCAGATAAAGCTAGATCGTGAAACGAGGAGGTGTACCCCCCGACTGTGGCCACCTGGCCACAGCCAAAGCCGCGTTTTCGCGACCGTTTGATTACGGTTGGGGGAGCGTTCCCTCCCCCAATCTTCTTACGCCCTCTCCCATCTGGTTTTTCCCTATAAATATCATTTTCGACAAAGAAGAAGGGAGCGAAGACTAGGATAAATTTCTTGATCATGTTTAGGGTTTTAGGAGCATTGTTAAATAGCTTGGAGAAGTTGTATCTCCTCTTTATTTTTTAGTTTAGAGCAGCAAAGGGAGAAGAGTGGAATTGAGTGTGTAATTCGTCTTTGAAGTGACAATCAAAGGAGCTTCTACTCGCTTATTCAACTCAACTCGAATTTGGTATGTTTATGTTTGATTTTCATTCTCTTGTTTGTTTTTCCTTCATTATGAGTAGCTAAATCATTTTCTGGGCTCACTAATTAATCTTTTCTACCTCCTCTCTCTCGATTGAATTTTATGAAAGAACTCTCTTGAATCATAATGCCTAAAGTCAAACTTTATTCTTGAAAGCTCATGATGATGCTCTGCTTTTAAAACTTAGACTTTCAAAGCACAAATATTTCCAAATCGTTTTTATTCCATACTTGCTTCTTCGCTCTTGATGGTTTAACATTCTATTTTTAATATCGTGTTAAGAAAGACCTCAAGATTTAATCCAAAATCATCTCATTTGTTTTGAAATCACCTAGAGGGGGGGTGAATAGGTGATAATGCTAATCAATACACAAATTTAAAAGTTATGATGCAACGATCACCCGAAACAAGACTAGAAGCCGAATACCCCGTGAAGGGCTCTGAACTCCTTCCTCGTGATTCCTCTAGATAAGAGTTTGAGGTGCGCAATGCAATCTTATTGTGAGAGTATTGATCGACAATATAGTAATGAATATGAATCAAGTAAATAGAGCAATGAATATAAAGTAAGTAAATGAAGCAAGTAAACCAATCGCAAACACAGCGAATTTTTCCGAGGTTCGAGCACCCAGCTCTACGTCCCCGCCTTCACCCAGAAGGATTTCTGACCACTATAACTTTCACAAAGAGTTACAACCACACCGGAGTACCCAACTCCTCAATCACACTCCTCTAGTTCAGAGATAGTGGAGCCAAAAATACAAGAATTTCTTAGTGATCAAAAGACCACAAACTCTCTTTTGAAAAACCTTTTCCCTTACAAAAACCCTATAGAACAATGTGTAGGATTGAAGCTCAAGTATTGTAAGTGAAAAAGAAAATGAAATTTAAAGAGAGTTTTGAACCAAAAACTTCAGTAAAGAGAGAGAATTTTGAGCACAAAAACAGAGAACAAAAATTTCTTTTGAAAGCTTTAAACTTGATTTCTTTTTGCAAAAGATTGTTGTAATCACCTCAACCCTAATCATCTCTATTTATAGGATAAGGTTAGGGATTAAAGAGTAAACTAATATAATAAGTAATTAGGAAATATTTGACCCAAAAACTAGTCCCTAAACTCGTTTAGAGAGAAAATACACGTTTTAAAACGTGTTAAATAAACTAGCCGTTAAGGCTGAAATCCAGCCATGGTCGACCGGCCGGTCGACCGGGTTTTCAAAAAATTTAGCCGTTGCCGGCCCACGGTCGACCGAAACAAACAGAGACTAGAGGACTTTCAGTCGGCCGAAGGTCGGTCGACCGAAATGGGGTCCGGTTGACCGCCCGGTCGACCGGGAGACGTGCACACATGCACACACCCAAACGGTCAGAAGCCCGGTCGACCGGTTGGTCGACCGATCTGACCTAAAACAGAGCTGGTCGACCGCCCGGTCGACCGCAGCAGGCCAAAAATCAGTCTTTTGAAAAAGGTTTTGAAAATCTTGATAGTTTTCAAAATAGTTTTGATTAAGACTTGGTATAATAAACAAAATGGAGTTTGTAAGTAATAAACTATGTTTAAAAATATTTTAGAAAAATCATGTGCACAAATACTTGTGTGTAGGAATTTGAGCTTCAAACCTATTCACTATTCTTTAACAAACTATAAAACTAAAAACAAATAATGAAGTCTCTGAGCCACAATGAAGTCTCTGAGCCATGCTATACCATGCTGGAGCCTTCTCTTCTATGAACACTTCCTCTTGCGCCATTTGCCCTTTCTGGCACCATAAACCTTGCAAACCTTGCAATAGCTAAGTAATGGCCATTATGAATGGTACTAACCTGAAACTCATCTTAAACAACTTATTAGTACCATATAACTTCTATGTGTTTTGTTATCATCAAAACTTAAACAAATGGAGAGTGTAACCTTTTGGGCCAACATGTTTTACTTGAACATTAAAAGAAATTTAGCTTTTTGCCTATGATAAAAGTGATGCACCAAAAATGTTCTTGAGATAAGTAAGTAGTTGAGTAGAAAATTAGTGAGCCCAGATCTTCTTCTTATATTAAAAATAACAAATCACTCTTCAAGTTTTTAAATCATTTTTTTCAAAACCTTCTCTAAATTTGCAAATTTTCTTTTAATCATTTCCCTTCTCTCCATTCTCTTTTTCAACTTAAAAGAAAGACACCAACTTCATTCTTTGTTACTTAACAAAAACACCGAAAAACTTCTATCGCATTCCTCCTCGTGGACACGACCCGTTAGCCCAAAGCTACACGATAATTCTCATCACTTTCATTTCATTTCATAATCACTATTACACCTGTATTACAATGTCTATTCATGATTATCACTTTTATGGGGACTTGACATGATTATTATACTGTTATCAGACATCTGGTACTCCATTACTCCTGAACTCTTGAACTCCTGTGCTCCTGAACTCTTGTATACTTGAACCCCTAAAATAGGGAGACTCCTGATATTATACTCCTGATATTATACTCCTGTTGATCCCTGTAATTAGATAACCATGAATATAGGATTACTGTGAACACACTGCGGACATTATCACTAGACAATTGTAATAATTAGACAACTTACACTAGAATGGGAAAACTGATGAGTACCGATATAGTCTCCATGTTTATGATGGTATTAAAGTGTCGCGCGGCTACATACTTGGATTCTACCTGGAGGCAAACAGATGTTATCATGGGGTGAATTGGCACCCCTACTCCCCTGCCTGTCAGGTGTGCCATAAGCCCCTGGGCTTATTCCTATGGGAGCGATGACATCCTATTCCATTCGGGAGTATAATAAGTCCTGATACCTAGCGGTACGTTCCGACTCAGTACTGGATACTCCTTGACCATTGACCTGGGTATGTACGGGACCCATTCTAAGCATGGTTCGTCGATCTCCATCAGTTTCCAATAACTTACTCTCCGGTCTATATGCTGAGGTATGTGGAATGGGACACATACCGATATATACAAATCAGACGAGTCTTAATAACATAATAATAAGATGCTACTGATATCTGACTAGTTATACACTTGATCTATACTTGGGAGACCGTGATACAATACATTATCCTGCTCGCCACTTACATGTGACATCGACACTACTGTGTTGAATTACCAGACTTGCTTATTTTCGGGTTTTCATACCGTTTTCTATGCATATTTTCTGATTCAGATTTATTGATATATATGTATTTACTTAATGTTGGATCTACCATCGTTCCTCTGATTTTCATTTATGTTACTGGTCATTGCCTGTACTTGTATGCCTGAATCACATCTTGATCATGTATACATATGACTGTTTAAGCACGCCAACTGGTTTTATCTTATATACTCACTAGGTTACTTTCTGACAACCCTGGATCCTCATATTCAGATCGTAAAGTCTGGACCGTGGTGGCCTTATTGTACCTCATCAGAGTGCGCAGCGGAAGCGTGGATTAGCGGTTGCCTGTCTGGACCCTCTTTCTTTCAGCCTACCCTTGATTGGCTCGCGAGATTCTCATCTTGCTGCTCATAAGTACTTTTTTGTCTTTTATATTCTACATCCTGCTTTTGCGCTTCTTGGTGATTTTATATTCTTGAGATATTGTATCATGCTTTATGATAACTATGTACTTGTGTTATTATTGCTAGAATGTATATTATCACTGTGCTTCCGTACTCTAATTCTTGCCTGTACTGATGCTTAGCATATATATGTGAGGGTATTTTCGCCTTGCGTATATACGTCGCAGTAACGTCTCCGTACCCGCGGGATCAGGGCGTTACAGGGTGGTATCAGAGCCTAAGCTGTCACATCTTCAGTGCAACCAGTTAGCAAATTAATGGTAAAGAAATTTGCAACTAGAATGCATGAGTCGTGATTATACAAATTCAACTGCAAGTATAAAGTTATCTATTCCTTCTTGATCGTTCTACCCTTGATTCTTGAATCTCTTCCATCCTTTTCGATTTCTAGTTCATGTCATCCTTATACCAACTTAAGATATGGATAGACTGGTAGGGTAGCTGCAAGACAGATATGGTTTGCACTCACTCTGTCCTGGCATTCTTTCACTCGGTACGTCACATTGTCTTATATTGAATAGTTCTTCGACCTCGCATTCTGTTCTTGTATGTTTGGATGCATTACGAGGAATCAGTACAGAAAGTGGAGTGGTCATCACTTATATAATCAGATAGACCGTATCATTACATGAAGAGCGTCGGTATGAAACAGTGTTCCAGATTTAGGACGTCTACCAGACAGAGTTATGGTATTTTCTATTTTTATTATTCCAGTGGAGATCATGGTTTCTTCTACCAAGTTCATGGAACTCGGGTACTCTCAGAACTGATCTGCGGTCAGGTTAGTTTCAGAAGACAGCATTCGGGACTCGTTTTGGTTATTATGATTTCTTGATCGTGTTCTCAGAGCCACCAACTCTTGGCAGTCTTTATAGATTTGGTGGACCACGGGCCCCGCCAGCCTTGCCAAGCGAGGGTCGTGTTCTAGTCACGCGTGAATCTAACCAAATGTGGGCTTTACTGCACCCTGGTGCTTAGCATTTAGCGTTGTGTTACGCGCTGGCTTCGCCGCGTGAGCTCCACCAAGTGCGAGCCTCGCAGAGCGTTAGCTCCGCCGCACCCTAATGCTTAACGCCTGAGCTGTGTTACGCGATGGCCTTACCTAGGCTTGGCTTCGTCCGTGGCTAGTCCTTTCAGTGCTTAGCATTCTAGCCCATTCCTCAGATTTCTCCCGCCTAACGTGTTTTCATGCCGTTGAACATGATTTTCTCTTTGTATCTGAGCTATTACCATGATCCTTATGACCGATCCATTCGGCCAACCTCACAGGGTTTGAGTGTTCTTTAATGTTTCATCTACAGTCAGGTTATCATTCAGAAGTCAGTATTCAGAATTCTCCAAGGTTATTCTATATTCTTGGCTATGTCTTTCAGAGTTAGCAACGCCCAGTATACAGAAATTCTTAATTATTGGCCTTTTTTATTTACGCTCAGTATTATCAGGGTTTTCTTTATCTTTGGTATTCTGGTCTATTCTCAGAGAATTAGTATGTATGCAACACTTCAGTAATTCTGCTACAGACTCTTTGTCAAGGACAGCTTCATGCCATGCAGTGATTTATATTATATTATAGATTTCAGTACTATAGATTTCTAGGGATTTCATTAGCTTTGCTTCGCAGTCTAAAAGAAGTATTAGTGATTATCTCACCAAGTCAACCCACTTTATATTATTCAGAATGGGTCAGTATTCTGAAGTTCTGGCAGTATTCTTTTATCAGCAGACATCAGGTCAGTATTATTATGGCACCGTCAGAGGATATATGCAGCAAGAAGTGCAATAATGTCTAAGTTCTGAGTTTATCATTCAGTTGATTTGTGAGAACGGACCTCAGTTGTTCATATCTTGATTGGTATAATCCTCGTTCCTATCATTTCTGTCCCCTTATCGAAATTTTGAGGACGAAATTTTTGTAAGGTGAATGGAATGTAACACCCCGTTTCTGGAATACGTACTTAGATACGTATTCTAATTTTTTGATTGTATTTTTCAATTTAGTTTTTGTATTTATTTTGTTTTATGATTTTGTGTGATTGTTTTGTATTGGATCCGGATTCGTGGACTCAGAGTTAGCCCTAGTCTGACCTGGGACCCGATCCGATTGTATTTCTCGATTTGGTCTTCTCAGTAGTTAAATTTGACTAGTTTCAGTTTCAAACATCATTTTCCAATATTTTAGATTTTTCATGATTTTTTGGAATTTTTCAGAATTATTCTGTAAAATCTTTAAAATTGGTGGCAATCGGTGTCACCAACTGATTCTCGCATTTTTAGTTTTCAAATGGAGTTGAATTTCTAGAAGTGGCTTCTACATTACTACTTAAAATCTTATTTTCTATCTATATACATTTTTTGAGATTTTTCTGAATTTATCGAATTTCGACCGTTTTTTGTGTCGACCGGTATTGTCAGAAGATTTCAGGATTTTTAATTTGAAAATCAGATTAAATTTCTCAAATCTGATTTCATAAGGCATCTTAAAATAATATTTTCTATTTTTGAGAATTTTTTCAGAACGTTTCTGAATTAATCGATTTTTACTCGCATTAAATAATATTTTTTTTCCTTTTTCTTTTTCTTTTCCCTTTCTTGCTCCCCTACCTGCTCCCGGCCTCCCCTATACCCTACCGACAATAAAAGCAGCCTCACCCATTCCACCGTACCACCACCTCTCCTTCCGTCTTCTCTTTCTTTTCCTCTTTCTCTTTCTCCATATCACTCTCTCAATCTCACTCATCCTCTCTCAATCTCTCAACCTCCTCCTCCTCTTCCCTTGGGCCGCCCCACCCCCGGAGCACCGCCACCACCCTTGGCCGGCACCATCCGCTCCCCCAAACTCTCTCCTTCCCTCCTCCTTCAATTTCAACACAAAGCCCATTTCACCTCCATCTTCATCCTCAAAGTTCACCACCAATACTCCACCACATACTCCACTTCCACCACCCTACCACCATATCCACCTCCTCTTCCAATTCCCATCATCACCACCAACTCCTCCTACACCACCACCATCTACACCTTCAACAAAAACAACAACCACAACAACAACATCACCAATAACACCACGAAAAAAACCTCTCCACCACTTCCTCCCCGGGCCCAAGCCGCGCGTCGCCCCCCTCCGGCGGCGGCGCCACCTTCCTGGGCGCCGGCGCCGGCCAGCAGCTGCTGGTCGCACCCCCTCCCCCTTCTCCTCTTTTTTGACATTTCTTTTATTTCTTTCTTCCTTTTTTTTCCTTCTTTCTTTCTTTTTCCTTCTTTTCTCTTTTACCCCTTTTCTTTTCCATCAAACTCTCTCTCACCCCCTCCACTATTTTCCAGCAAACCCTCTCTCTCTTTTTCTCTCTCAATACTTTTTCTCTTTCTAATATATATATATATATATATATATATATATATATATATATATATATATATATATATATATATATATATATATATATATATATATTATGGATTGGTAGCATGCACGTGGTGTTCGTGTATTTCCCGGATTTTGCTTAGCGTCGTATAGTTTTAGGCGAGTGCTTTGTTGTCATCAATTAATATTTAGTGATTACTATTCTGGCGTTTATTGCATGATATATTGATATGCGAATGTCTTGTTACCACCGTTACATACCTAATAATTGCTATTCTAGCTTTTAATATATGATGCATCGTTATGCGAGGTGATATATGATATGCGAGTAATTTTCTAATATTAACATGTTATACGAATACCTGTTGACCGTTATTATAACTCATTGCACTAATATTATACTTGTAATGGGTATGCCAAGATATGCTCCTGCTTCGCTCGTCTCCGCATAGCTAATTAATAGATTAATTTCTTGTTGTTATAGATATGATTGAGAAGAGTTTGAAATATTTAACTATACTGTTCTCCTATACCATATTACATAACTGAATAAGTACCTGACATATGATGATGTAACTTTGTATTTAACTTACTTGACAAAGACATATTAAGTACCTGACACTGATACTTGACACCTAATACCTGACATCTGATATTTGACACTTGACAATTGACATACTATCACTTACTTGACATGCTTTCACATGGTACTAGAACACTTGACCTGATATTGTGACACCTGACTGGATTACTATTACACCTGTATTACAATGTCTATTCATGATTATCACTTTTACGGGACTTGGCATGATTATTATACTGTTACCAGACATTTAGTACTCCTGAACTCCTGTACTCCTAAACTCTTGAACTCCTGTGCTCCTGAACTCCTGTATACTTGAATCCCTAAAACAGGAAGACTCCTGATATTATACTCCTGATACTATACTCCTGTTGATCCCTGTAATTAGATAACCATGAATATAGGATTACTGTGAACACACTGCAGACATTATCACTGGACAATTGTAATAATTAGACAACTTACACTGGAATGAGGAAATTGATGAGTACCAATATAGTCTCCATGTTTATGATGGTCTTAAAGTATAGCGCAGCCACATACTTGGATTCTACCTGGAGACCACCAGGTGTTTCCGTGGGATGTACTGACACCCCTACTCCCTGCCTGCCAGGTATGCCATAAGCCCCTGGGCCTATTCCTGTGGGAGCGGTGACATCCTATTCCATTCGGGCGTACAATAATTCCTGGTACCTAGCGATATATTCCGGCTCAGTATCGAATACTCCTTGATCGTTGTCCCGGGCATGTACGGGACCCATTCTAAGCGTGGTTCGTCGATCTCCATCAATTTTCAATAACTTATTCTCCGGTTTGTATGCTGAGGTATGTGGAATGGGATACATACTAATGTATACAAATTAGACGAGTCTTAATAACATAATAATAAGATGCTACTAATATCTGACTAGCTATACACTTGATCTATACTTAGGAGACCTGTGATATAATACATTATCCTGCTCGCCACTTACATGTGACATGGACACTACTGTGTTGAATTACCTGACTTGCTTATTTTCAGGTTTCCATACAGTTTTCTATGCATATTTTTTGATTCAGATTTATTGATATATATATATATGTATTTACTTGATTTCGGATCTACCATCATTCCTCTGATTTTCATTTATGTCACTGGTTATTGCTTGTACCTTATGCCTGAATCACATCACTTGATCATGTACACGTATGATTGCCTAAGCACGCCAACTGGCTTTATATTACGTACTCGCTGGGTTCCTTTCTGATAACTCTGAATCCTCATGTCCAGATCCTAGAGTCTAGACCGTGGTGGCCTTAATGTACCTGATCAGAGTGCGCAGCGGAAGCCTGAATTAGCGGTGGCCTGTCCAGACCCTCTTGTTTTTAGCCTCCTCTTGATCGGCTCGCGAGATTCTCATCTTGCTACTCATGAGTACTTTCCCGTCTTTTATATTGTACATCCTACTTTTGCGCTTCTTGGTAATTTTATATTCTTGAGATATTGTATCATATTTTTTGATAACTGTGTACTTGTGTTATTATTACTAGAATGTATATTATCACTGTGCTTTCGTACTCTGATTCTTACCTGTTCTAATGCTTAGCGTATATATGTGAGGGTATTTTCGCCTTGCATATATACGTCACAGTAACGTCTCCGTACCCACGGGATTGGCGTGTTACATTAGCCGACACTTTGCTTGTTTGCACAGAGCTGACCATTGGAAGAGACTTTTCAGTGGTTGAGGTGAGATCACCCCAATCGAAGAGGACGGTTGTTCATAATTATAGGGTATTGCTACCCTGGATCTTGTGCCTCAGAACGAACCTTCTTATCCTACTAAGACTTGGCCCAAGCCAGGGCTATAGTCTGAATCTGGAGAACTGAACGAAGGACAGTTAGTATCCCGTCTCCCTCGTCTTCCCTGAGCGGTTCACATCCCCTCCCTATCATGTTGACAGATGTTGTGGAAGATATGGCATGTTTCGTGCTTTGCTCTTTTTGTGAGGCTTGACAGGGGCTTGAATCGATAGTTGGTTGAAAACTGACTGTTGGGCTGGAAGAGTGGCAGGGACTGGCCATAGTCAGTAATGGACTGAATGGATAGTCACCAACTGGCATCCTACTTGTTCATAGCAGAAAGAGAGGTATGGAGTAATTCTAACTTTTGTTTGTTAGTTAAGAACTATTGTAAATCGAGATTAACCAAGCTTACACGATTTCGTACATAGACTCGAGGAGATCGTGTACTGGGCTGTTTAGACTGGAGAATTTTAGCATTGAGGCTCCTATTTTTAACTACAGGTGATTTAAAAATTACCTCATTAGTAGTATTAGCTGCGCTTGGTGAAGCTATACTTGTGGCTCCACCCCCAAGCGTGAATTTAGCGCCAGAAGACTTTGAAAGCGAAATCGTGGTGACTTCACCTTTAGCACGAAGTGGTGCTTTGTTCTTTGCCTTGCGGCGAAGGTAATTTGCACTGTATAGTGCTTCAGTTCCAACCTCGCGGCTAGGAACTTTGTTTGTACCCTTAGGTACTGGAGCTGCATAGTTGGTACCCTTAGGTACTGAAGCTGCATAAGTAACACTATTAGCACTTAGGGATACCCCCTTAACTTTAACTCATAGGGGCGGAGTTAGCACTGGAAATTAGTGCTCTCAGGTTGGGCGAAGCCAGTGGGAGTTCACGTCCTTGTGGATCCAATTCAGCCTCGCGGCTCGCGTAAGCAACGTTGATTGGAGTTCATTTTACATCATTTTATATCACCTTATCATACTTTATGTTAATAAAAATAGGATTTTTATTGCTTTTCTCTCTTATTTTTCAGGTCCATTCTTTAATGGAGAAGAAGGCCCAAATCTTGAAATTTTTAAGGAATTAAAGGTGTTTTTAGGAGCCCACATCAAGGAAGCCCAATTCTGGAACAAACCAAGGCATATTCCCCAACTTCTAGAAGCTCCAGTTAGGCACCTGCAGCGTAACAGAATGTCAGAGCAATCGCTGGCGCAACGACCAATCGCTGGCTTTTCTTAAAAGCTCTACAAAGATTCTTCACTCTTTCTACAAAGATTCTTCACTCTCTTTCTACTTGTTTTGTTTTTCAATTTTTGAACAAAGAAGAACCTTCATTTTTCTTCTCAAAAACTTCAACACAAAAACTGTGAACGCTTCTATCGCTAGCCCTCCTACGGATACGACCCGTTATAGCTTGTGCTACGAATGATAATTCGAAGGAGTAAAGTAAATCTTCACACATATTCAGAGTTTGATCATCAGCACAAGAACATAACGGTTTACTCTGAACTCTCTCTCAATTCAATTCCTCCTTCCGAATAAATTTTTGGCGTCGTTGCCGAGGACGACAATGGTTTTTGTGAGTTTTTGGAACTAAAACAATTTTTTTCCTTCTCTGTTGCACGTTACAGGTTGAGGAAACAGGAAAACAAGACTTGTAGTAACATATAAGTGGTCTTGGGCATCTGCTCTAGAAAGCAGAGACCAAGTACCCTCTGAATTACCGTATTTTCTCGGCTCTAGCCGCGGATCCGCGGTAAGGAGGAGTTCACTACTCACAATTTTCTTTGCAGGGCTGCTTGCTTTGCAAAAATATAGCTTGCTGCAAATTTATTTCTTGTATGCCATCACTACTAATAAACTAACAGTAAAATATTTGTTGAAAAGTTTAAAAATTGATTAGACGTTTGCATTTTAGGCACGTGTCTTTTCAATTCATTTACTTTATTATTCAGAGTGCTGCAGTAAGGTACGTTCGCATAGCATATAGAATAGAACTCATCTCTTAGTTGATTTAAATCGCTTTGAGTGAATCTTGTTTGCATATACTGTACACGTGCACAAATTGATTCTAAGGGCACCACCCCAATAATAAGATAAGGTAGGGATTTAATCACCCTTCTTTAGCCTAAAAACAACATTCCGAGCACTCACAATCTCAAGATTTTAAATAAAAATTGATAGATGTTGGCCCCTAGGGACATTCGGACTCGATAAAAGATTAGCCGTGGTTGAAAATTATTTTTGATTCATACTCCAGTCAAATCAGTGTCTAAGGTTGGGGATTAAGAGGTTAAGCCTCGAAGATACCGTGATTTAACGTAATTAAGGCCCGTTGCTTACGCACGGATAGCTCCCACCGTATTTTGCCCCTACCTGGCTGATTAGCTGTGGTCTGATTCGAGCAACAACCTTCTTCCGTTAATCGACCAGTTAGGAGTCGTCTAGGTCCAGGGATCCTAGATAGCTTGTGATTGTTTTTCTTTATTTTTGTTTGTTATTTTCCTTTTTCGCTTGTTTGTTGGGTGAATGTTGTCTGTGATTGTGCATGCAAGAGTGGTATCAGGATCCTATTTCATCAAGACTTGTTAGGACTACTACACTTGCGCACACACCACTTCATGATACAATCCCAATCATGGCGAACCATATTTCTCTCCAAGACAAGTTCTACCCAATTCGCACTTCACTTCCTGTATTCTTCTACCTGAGGTAAATGGAAATAATTTTGAGCTAAAACCTCAGTTCATAAACACACTCTCTAGGATTCATGGCCTAGAATCCGAGGACATGTATTTCTTCATTCGTGAGTTTGAAGAAGTATGTTTGATGATGAGAATTTCCTTACTGGAGGAAGACGTTGTTAGATTGAGGTTCATTCCCTTCGCGCTTAAGGACATATCCAAGAAGTAGCTATATAATCTGCCTGCTAGTCTATCTCGTCATGGGATGATTTTGTCAAGGTCTTTCTTAAGAAGTTCTATCCCATTCATAAAACGGCCCTCATCAGAAAAAACATAATGCAGTTTAAGCAGGAAACAAATGAACCATTCTGGAAGTACTTTGAACGGTTTAAGGATCTATTAGCCCAATGTTCTCATCACGGAATAGAGAAGTGGCGGCAGTGCCAAATTCTTTATGACGGACTAGACTACCAAACTAAGACGCTCCTTGAGACTATGTGTCAAGGAAAATTTTTGAAGAAAGATGAGAACCAGGGTTGGGACCTAGTTGAAGCTTTAGCAGAAAAAACCATTTAGTGGGAGTCTTGCCTGGAGAAAACTAACCCCACCACTTTCAGAACTGGTATGCATTCAATTGAATCCTCTATAGTTGCCGAGGCAAAAATAACACAATTGATGAAGAGGCTAGAACTACTTGAGGCTAGGGAACCCAATTCAGTAAACCAGGTTAACCCAATACCAGTGATCAATTCGGGTTGTACCTATTGTCATGCTCTCACCCACCTGTTTGAGGAGTGTCCTGTTTACCAAGCTCAAATGTACCCTGAAAATATGAATGCAGCATATGTCATACCCAACTACAATCCATACTCCAAAACATACGACCCGGGATGGGGGAACCATCCAAATTTCTCATGGAGTCAGTCTGGTCCTGAGCAACCAAGGCAACAATTTCCACACCAATACCCTGCTCAGTCTCATCAACCCAGTTTCCACCAGAGTCAACCGAAGTTTCAATCCAATTACCAACATAACTTCCAGCCCACATACCAGCAACAACAACCACATAATCATCCAGATAAAAAAAATGTCAGATTTGAAAAGAATGATTGAAACCTTGTCCAAAACCCAGGCCTCAATGATGAACAATCACAATCAAGCTATTAATAGGTTAGATGTTCAAATAGGTCAACTGGCTAACTCATTAAATGAAAGACAAAAGGGAACACTGCCTAGTCAGTCATTGTCTAATCCTAAGAACCTCTTTCCTATTCATGAAGCTGAAGATGTAGGTCCAAAATGATGCAACACGGTTCATATCTTGAGATTCAGAAAACAAATTGACAATCAGGTTTCTAGTCATCCTGTTCCCAATAAATCAGTGTCAAATTCTCCAGTAATTGCATCACAAACTCCAAATGACCCATCTTCAAGTTCACAACCATCAACCTCCAAGTCCAATGATAAAAACAAAACAGATGAGTAACCTTACAATCCTATAGTGCCATTTCCTAATAGGCTAGCAAACAACAAGACTAATGCTCAATGGAGAAGATTAGGGAAATGTTCAACCAGGTTCAGATTAATATGCCCCTTCTTGATGCCATACAGCAAGTCCCTTCATATGCAAAATTTTTAAAAGATATGTGCACCAAGAAAAGAAAAACAAATGTCCCAAAGAAGGTCTTCCTTGCATCAAACATAAGTGAGTTATTAACCGGGCCCATTCCTGTGAAATACAAAGACCCCGAGAGTCCAACCATTTCATGTATTATCGGGCAGACCACAATAAATCGGCCTTACTTAATCTAGGAGCTAGCATCAATCTGCTTCCCTTTTCTGTGTATCAGCAACTCGGGCTGGGCGACCTCCGTCTAACCAGAGTTACTATACATTTGGCTGACCGATCTGTAAAGATTCCCAAGAAGGAGATTACAGATGTTCTAATACGGGTCGGGGAGTTTATTTACCCCGTGAATTTCATTGTTCTAGAAATACAACCTGTGCACAATCTGAAAGCTCAGACCCCTGTCATTCTAGGACAACCCTTCCTAGCCACCGCAAATGCAATCATAAACTATAGGAACGCGTCATGCGTCTGACTTTTGGTGATATGACGAAAGAGATAAATGTTTTCCACCTGAGAAAACAATCTTGAGACTTGGATGATCAGTCGTTTGAAGTGAACTTAATATAAGGATTAACAAGTGAACACGAAAAGGAGATAGAATATGAGTCTGACAAAGATTCGAATTAGAGTTCGATGACTTCAATCTTGACTAAATCATTGAATCCACAGTGGAGTGAGCAACAAACGCAACCCCTATCCTTCCCTTACAAGAGGAACAACCATCGATAGATTACGTCCCCTCTTCCGAGCTTAAAGTTCTTCCTAGTCATCTCAAGTACCAGTACTTGGGTGAAAAGGAAGCTTTTCCCATGATAATAGCATCTCATCTTATGAAGCAACAAGAAGAGGATCTTCTTGCGGTGTTGAGGGAAAATCGAGAGGCAAGTGGTTGGAACATGGCTGATATAAAGGGGATCAGTCCATCCATTGTACAACACCGGATTCACTTGACGGAAGATGCAAAGCCAAAATACGACCCACAGCGTCGACTAAACCCAATCATGCAAGAGGCTGTCCGAGCTGAAATTGTGAAGTTACTAGAAAATGGTATTATTTATCCATATTCGATAGCCAATGGGTTAGTCCAGTCCACGCTGTGCCAAAGAAGGCCGTCTTTACTGTGGTGGAAAATGACAAGAAGGAATTAGTACAAACTCGTCTTCCCACGAAGATTCGAGTCTATATTGATTACCGAAAACTGAACGCTGCCACCTGTAAAGACCACTTTTCTCTTCCATTCATAGATCAGATGCTCGAGAGACTAGTTGGACATGAGTATTATTATTTTCTAGATGGATATTCAGGATACAATCAAATCCCTATCGCTCCCGAGGATCAAGTCAAGACTACTTTCACCTGTCCCTTTGGAACATTTGCATACCGAAGAATGCCCTTCGGGCTATGCAATGCTCCCGCAAAGTTCCAACATTGCATGCTTAGTCTCTTTTCTGACATGGTGGAAAGATTTTTGAAAATTTTCATGGATGATTTCTCTATATACGGCGATTCTTTTGACCAATGCTTGCATCATCTGAAGCTGATTTTACAAAGATGCATGGAGAAATACTTGACACTCAACTGGGAGAAGTGTCATTTTATGGTCAAGCAAGGAATTATCCTTGGGCACGAAATTTCAAATAGAAGAATTGAGGTTGATAGATCAAAAGTGGAAGTGAGAGCAAAGCTCCCTGAACCAAAAAGTCTAAAACACATTAGATCATTTCTAGGACATGCTTGCTTCTATAGAAGATTTATTAAGGAGTTTAGTAAAATTGCTAGATCTTTAACTAATCTCTTAGGAAAAGATGTGCCTTTCAATTTTGATAAAGAATGTCTACAAGCTTGGGAGGAGCTAAAGCAAAGACTTATCTCGGCGCCAATAATCTCAGCGCCTGATTGGACTAGACCCTTCGAAATCATGTGTGACACCTCCGATTATGCCATAGGCACTGTTCTAGGACAGCATATTGATAACAGGTAACACGTGATTTACTATGCTAGTAGGACGCTCAACGAGACCCAACTAAATTGCACAACGACTGAAAAGAAATTTTTAGCAGTTGTGTTTGCATTGGAGAAGTTTCGCCAATACCTACTAGGGTCTAGGACAACGATTTTCACTGATCACTCTGCCCTTAGATACTTGATGCAAAAGAAGGATGCAAAAGCTAGACTGATTCGATGGATACTTCTTTTGTAAGAATTTGATCTGGAAATCAAAGATAAAAAGGTGTTGAGAATGTGGTGGCAGATCACCTTTCAAGGATTCCTAATACACCAATTGAGACAATACCAATCAATGAAGACTTTCCTAATGAACACATCTTCATGATGTGTAAAGAGCCTTGGTATGTCGATATTGCAAACTACCTTGCAACCGGGCGAACACCTTCAAATTGGTCAGGTCAGGACAAGCACCGCTATATGACACAAAAACGGTTTTTCTTTTGGGATGAACCGTATTTATTCAAATATTGCCCCGGTAAGCTGAAAATTAGGTGGTCAGGACCATATATTGTACAAACAGTCTCCCCGCATGGTGCTATTAAGATTTTCGATCCAAAGAGTGGCAACATATTCAAAGTCAATGGCTAACGACTTAAGCCATTCTATACCACAGAGTCTGAGTCACACGATATTCTTAAACTGGGTCTTTATGACCCAGTCTACATGTAACCAAATCCTTCTACACTCTCCCCCGGTGTTTCATGTAAATATTTTTGGGACCTCCCTTGTAAAATAAAAAAATAATAATAATAATTCGCAGTCGGCCGGACCAACCACCACCGCTGGTCCGAGCCGAATGAGGGGGTGATATCTTTTCTTTACCTATTTCATGCATATATTTTACTTGCATACATTGGGGACAATGCATGAGATAGGTATGGGGGTAGATACTAACATAGATTTTTTTTTCATTTTTAGTATTTTTTTAGATTTTCTAGGATTTTCTTAGATTTTTCGTCTTTTATATAAAAAAAGAGAAAAAATAATAAAAAATAATATTTTTTGTGATCCATTTTGAAAAGAATTAACTTGATCTTAGGAATTAAGAAAATTCTAAACTAGGATTTCTTAATATAAGTCAAAATAAGAAGTATTGTTAGATCTTTAGGTTAAGAAAGAAAAGAATAGAAAGATAGCTAGACTTTGAATTTTTCCTAAGCACTATATAGATTTACAAGTTGAGGGATTAATCAAGTGAAAAACACCTAGAGGGGGGGGTGAATAGGTGTGATTGCTAATCTAAGATCTTTTTAAACTTTAATTAAATGAGTGATGCAACGATCTCTCAAAACACGACTAAGAGCCGAATACCCCTTGCGAGGTTCTGAACTCCTTCCTCCCAATTCCCCTTAAAATGGGTTAGAGGTGCGCAATGCAACCGTGTTGTATTGAGGTGTGATCGATCAATGCCAAGTATGATGATGAAAAATGAAATGCACACAATGTAACACAACAAGTATAGCAAGTAAAGTAAACAAGACAAGATTGCACAAGTAGAGGGTTAGTTCTCAAGCAAATAATTCAAGACAATATAAAGCAAGAGAAATTGAAAGCAAGAATAACGCAAAGGCAATCGCAAACAAGATGATTTGTTTCGAGATTCGAGCACACTTGCTCTAGTCCCCCCCTTCACCTCCGTGAAGGGTTTCCACTATCCACCGAGGATGCCTTTACAATTGGTCTACCGAAGACCGAGCACCGAGCTCCACCGAATACAAATGACCTCTACCGAAGAGGTTGCTCCACAAGAAGGAATTACAAGAACAAAATGATCACAACTTGATCACTACACTTTTTCTCAATCTCTTTAACAAACACTCTCACTTCAATTTACAACTTCACTATAGAATGAGTATAGGATTTTTGGCTCTATGAAGTGTGGTGAGAAAACTTCAGTTGTAGAGTGATATAGAGAATCAAACACAACTGAAAAACAATCTTGAAAGAGTGGGAATTGAAAGCTTCAAACTATTTTTCTTTTCTCTTTTGAAAACAACTAAACTTGAGGAATTTTTCTTGGTCAATATGAAGGAGAGACTTCTCCTCTATTTATAGGTTGAAAATAAGTTAAAAACATTTTCTTTTCACCTAATTCAACCTGCAAAAGCACCCCAACAACTCTCCAAAAGTCTGTTAAAACAGAAAAAGAAAACAGATTTTCAGAAAATCCCAAAGAGGAAAGAGCCGTTGCTATTTTGCAGGCTTGGCGGTCGACCGGTCCGGTCGACCGCCAGGCCAGCTGGAAGTAGCCGTTGGCTCCCGGTCGACCGACCCAAAAGGAGGAAACACAGTTTCCTTCTTCCGGTCGACCGGTCCGGTCGACCGAAAATTCCCGAGAGCAGAATGCTCTCTGTCGGTCGACCGGTCCGGTCGACCGACGGACATGCACAAACAGTGCATGTCCAGGCACAGCGCCGGTCGACCGGGCCGGTCGACCGATGTTGCCTGACACTGAAAAACAGGGCTGTTTTGAGTTAGAAAAATTTTGATAAATATTTTAAAATTACATATAGCTAAGTATTATGCAGAAAATAGTTTATACACATGTTTTAAACAAGTTTTTCAGGATATAAGGGTTTGGTACATGTATATATAAACTAAGGCATAAAACTTAGAAATAACAATTTTCAAAACTATTTTCAAAATATAGGAAATACATGAAACAAGTGTGTGTGCAAATCCTAGAGCCAAATTTCCTATATTCAAACTTTAACATTCTAAACTTACAAACTTCTAAAGGACTTCAAAGCTATTCTTCAAGGTGGGCTATCTTCACTTGATCTTCAATATTGCAACTTGAGCCCAAATTGAATTGTCTTGAGTCCAAAAGCCTTGTATTTGAGTGAGAGTACTTCTAGTATGATAATAAACCTGAAACACACTTAAACAACAATTGTTATTAGTACAAATAACTAATATGTTTTGTAATCATCAAAATACACTAAACAAGGGTGATTGTAACCTTGGGCCAACAATCTCCCCCTTTTTGATGATGACAAAACATATAAGTTATTGAAACAAATAAAGGAAAAAAGCTTGGAAAGCTCCCCCTCAAACAATGCTATGTATTTATCATGAATATGAAAAGCTATGTAAGCATACATAAAGCATTTGACAAACACAATAGTTTTTGTCCAAAAACTCAAATAAACACAAACTTTCTTTTTCTTCATGAATTGAAACTCAAATAGTATCAAACTTTATCAAACTTAGAAAGTTTAAATTAAACACTTATTTTCCAATATCAACAAACTTATTCTCCCCCTTTTTGTCATACATCAAAAAGGGTTAAAAACAAATTTTAATTTTAAGAATCTATAATACAAACATTCAACTCACCACAAATAAATGAAAATCTAGCATAATCTAGAGGTTTAGTAAAAATATCGGCAAGTTGAAAATCGGTAGAAACATATTCAATAACAATATCACCTTTCTCATAATGATCTCTAAGAAAGTGATACCTAATGTCAATGTGTTTGGTTTTACTATGTTGATTTGCATTCTTTGTCATGTGAATAGTACTAGTATTATCACAAAATATTTTAACATGATCAAAGTGTAAATCATAGTCAAGGAGAGTATGTTTCATCCAAAGAACTTGTGCACAACAAGCTCCGGCCGCAACATACTCCGCCTCGGCGGTTGATAGGGCTACCGAATTTTGCTTTTTGGAAGACCAAGATACAAGACAATTACCTAAGAATTGACATGTTCCACTTGTGCTCTTCCTATCTACCCTACAACCCGCATAGTCGGCATCCGAAAAACTCTTCATTTCAAATAATCCGGTTTAGGATACCACAAACCCATTTCAATAGTGCCCTTAAGGTATCTAATTATGCGTTTAACCGCTATTATGTGAGATTCTTTAGGACAAGATTGAAAACGTGCACAAAGACAAACGGAAAACATAATATCCGGCCTACTAGCCGTCAAATAAAGCAAGCTACCAATCATGCTTCTATAAAGTTTAATGTCTACACTTTTACCTTGTTCATCCTTGTCAAGCTTTGTAGTTGTTGCCATGGGAGTTTTGCTTACTCTTGATCCTTCAAGCCCAAACCTTTTGATTAGTTCCTTTGTGTACTTGGCTTGATTGATGAAGATCCCATCCTTCCTTTGCTTGATTTGGAGTCCAAGGAAATAGTTGAGCTCCCCCATCATAGACATTTCAAATTCATCCTTCATGCATGACTCAAAAGCTTTGCAAAGAGATTCATTAGTAGAACCAAAAATAATATCATCTACATAAATTTGCACAATAAGAATGTCATTTTCTACATGTTTTGTAAACAAAGTTGTATCAATTTTACCTTTCTTAAAACCATTTGAAATCAAAATGAAGAAAGTCTTTCATACCAAGCCCTAGGGGCTTGTTTTAAACCATAAAGAGCTTTATCTAATTTAAAAACAAAATCCGGATGTGTAGGATCAACAAACCGGGGGGTTGTTCAACATACACCTCCTCTTCAATAAATCCATTTAGAAAAGCACTTTTAACATCCATTTGAAATAATTTGAAATCTTTATATGAGGCAAATGCTAGTGTCATCCGTATGGCTTCAAGCCGTGCTACGGGTGCAAAGGTTTCTTCAAAATCGATCCCTTCGATTTGAGTGTAACCTTGGGCAACTAACCTAGCCTTGTTTCTAACTACATTACCCGATTCATCCAACTTATTCTTAAAGATCCACTTAGTACCAATTGTTGGTCTATCGTGGGGTCTAGGAACAAGGTGCCAAACTTGGTTGCGCTCAAATTGATTGAGCTCCTCTTGCATTGCTAGCAACCAATATGAATCGGCCTCGGCTTCGAGCACATTTTTGGGTTCTATGTGTGAAATAAATGCAAAGTGGCCACAATAATCTTGAATTTTAGAGCGAGTAGTTACCCCTTTTGATACTTCACCTATGACGAGGTCCTTGGGATGATGAGGATTGAATCTCCAATCCTTAGGTAGTGGTTGAGTAGGCTCCACCTCATTTGTTTGATGTTCATTTCCTTTGGCCTCTTCCACTTTGGCTTCACTTCCGTCATCATCCTTTGGCTTGTCTCCCATGGTAGAAGCATCCTCCAAGGTAACTTTCTCCAAGCCTTCATGCAAAGCATCTATTTCTACAACATTCTTAACAAACTTGTTAGATTCCTCAAACTTAACATGAATAGACTCTTCAATAGTCAAAGATGATCTAATGAAAACTCTATAAGCTTTACTAGTATTTGAGTAACCTACAAAAATAGCCTCATAAGATTTAGGATCAAATTTTCCCAAATTATCTTTTGTATTTAAAACAAAACATTTGCATCCAAAAACTTTAAAATAGGAAACATTAGGTTTTCTAGAAAAATACATTTCAAAAGAAGTTTTAGTAGTATTTTTACACAAGAAAACACGATTAGATATGTAGCATGATGTATTTACGGCCTCGGCCCACAAATAATGTGGTAGACCATATTCACTTAGCATTGTCCTAGCCATCTCTTGTAATGTTCTATTTTTCCGTTCAACTACACCATTTTGTTGTGGAGTTCTAGGACAAGAAAGTTCATGCTTTATTCCATGTTCATCACAAAAAGTGGTAAAGGGTTGGTTAATGAATTCACCTCCTCTATCACTTCTTATTCTCAAAATCGAAACATCCTTTTCTTTTTCAACTCTTTTCTTAAAATTTGGAAATATGAAAATGCTTGGCTTTTATGTTCAAGAAAGAAAACCCAAGTAAATCTTGAAAAATCATCAACCAAAACATAAGCAAATCTATTCCCACTTAGACTTTTGGTTTGTGTTGGGCCAAATAGATCCATATGGATTAACTCCAAAGGACGTGATGTCATGATATCCTTAATTGACTTGAAAGAAGACTTAGTTTGTTTCCCAAATTGACATGCGTCACAAACTCGGTCCTTTTTAAAATTCAAACAAGGAATACCTTTCACCATTTCCTTTGTGTTTAACCTAGAAATGTGATCAAAAGAAATATGCCCTAATCTCCTATGCCACAACCAAGAGTCATCATCGAGGGCTTTCAAGCAAGTAATATTACAAGACATATTCAACATATCAATCATATAAACATTACTTTCACGAAAACCGGAAAATACACAAACATTAGAAATTCTATCAATAACTTTACAAGCAACATTATCAAAAACAACATCAAAACCTTTATCACAAAGTTGACTAACACTCAAGAGATTATGCTTGAGGCCATCAACTAAAACTACATTTTCAATTAAAGGAGAGGTGCCAAGTTTTACATTACCAATACCGATGATTTTACCCTTGGCGTCATCTCCGAAGGTGACGGTGCCACCTTCATGATATCTTGATAGGGTTGCAAAGTTGTTGATGTCCCAAGTCATGTGCCTTGAGCAACCACTATCAAGATACTACAAACCTCTACGTCGTTGGGCTTTGGAAAGTACCTACATCATTTAAAACAATTGTTGACTTTGGTACCCAAACTTTCTTGGGTCCTTGAAAGTTAGTGTTACGAACCCAAACATTATGATGTGATGCACTTAGTCTATCATAACAAAAATTAGCTAAGTGTCCTTTCCGCCCACAATGTGAACATGAGTACACTTTTCTATACATGAAAGCATGATGTGTAGTGTGAGCATGTTTTGGGGTTTTGCCATGTTGTTTAGGTTGTGTAGCATGAATATGAACATGAGCATGAGCATTTTTCTTTGGGGCTTGTTTCTTAGGAAACATAGCCTCAATTTTCTTCTTGTTAAACTCACAATCTTTCAAAACAACACTTAATGAATCTAATCTTTCCTTAAGCATAGAAACTTCATTTGAGTCAATTAGTGGGGCCTTACCTTTGCAAGAGATCTTATATTTTTCAAAATCATTTTGGTAGTGGCCAAAGTGGAAAACAACTCATCCTTTTCTTTTGTAAGAGTAAAAACTTGAAGACTTAAAGATTCATTTTTCTTTTTCATTTTAATATACTTTTTCTTTAAGAAATCATAGTTTTGTGACAACTCAACAAAAGCCTCTTCTAACACATCCATAGAAAGTTCATTATCATGAGAAGGGGAAGAGGTTACCTTGCTTGTGCCTTCATTAGCCATGAAGCACATGTTGGCGGTGTCTATTTCTTCCTCGGATTCGGTCTCCGAATCCCAAGTTGCCTTCATAGCCTTCTTCTTGTAAGGCTTCTTTGAAGTGGAAGGCTTTGCTTTTTCCGGACACTCCGCCACAATGTGTCCCGGTTTTTGGCAATTGAAGCATATGATCTTTCTTTCTTCTTTGCCTCCTTGCCATCTCCTTCTACCTTGGTACTTCGCCTTGTTGTACATCCTCCGGACATTCTTAACAAGGAGTGAGAGCTCCTCATCATCTTCTTCTTCATCATCTTCATCGGAGTGTGTAGCTTGACTCTTGAAGGCGATGGTCTTCTTCTTGGTAGGAGCCATGTCCTCCCTTGCTTTCCTTTCCATCTCATGGGTTTTGAGGTTCCCAATGAGACCTATGAGCTCCATCTCTTCATTGTCGTTGAGTTCCTTCAAGGTTGTAGCTTTAACTTCCCATGAAGGAGGAAGAGCCCGGATGATCTTCCTTACTCTTTGATCATTGTTGATATCTTCACCTAAAGAAGAGAGTCCATTAGTAATCTTGGTAAATCTTGTAACCATATCATCTATGGTTTCATTGTCTTGCATGCTAAATGTTTCATATTGAGACCGAAGAAGGTCAATCTTAGCCTTCTTTACTTGTGAGGTCCCCTCATGAGTGACTATCAAGTGTGACCAAATCTCAAATGCGGATTTGCAATGTATAACCCTAGCTATGTCATCATCATTTAGGGCTTGAAGAAGTGCATAGTGGGCTTTGGCATTGGCATCGAATTCCTTAGTCTCTATTTCGGACCAAGTGGATTCGTCACCGGGGGGTACACTAAAGGACTTAGTCACGGCCTTTGCAACTCGGCTACCTAGAGATTGCAAAAACACGGTCATCTTAACTTTCCATATGGGAAAGTTAAGTCCATCAAACTTAGGAGGGGTTTTAATTCCATCGGCCATTTTTACTAAATGAGTATGAATGAAATGATTAGCAAATTAGGATCTTCTCTAAGGTGATTAAACCAAATCCTAGAGTCCAAGCTCTGATACCAATTGAAAAACACCTAGAGGGGGGGTGAATAGGTGTGATTGCTAATCTAAGATCTTTTTAAACTTTAATTAAATGAGTGATGCAACGATCTCTCAAAACACGACTAAGAGCCGAATACCCCTTGCGAGGTTCTGAACTCCTTCCTCCCAATTCCCTTAAAATGGGTTAGAGGTGCGCAATGCAACCGTGTTGTATTGAGGTGTGATCGATCAATGCCAAGTATGATGATGAAAAATGAAATGCACACAATGTAACACAACAAGTATAGCAAGTAAAGTAAACAAGACAAGATTGCACAAGTAGAGGGTTAGTTCTCAAGCAAATAATTCAAGACAATATAAAGCAAGAGAAATTGAAAGCAAGAATAACGCAAAGGCAATCGCAAACAAGATGATTTGTTTCGAGGTTCGAGCACACTTGCTCTAGTCCCCGCCTTCACCTCCGTGAAGGGTTTCCACTATCCACCGAGGATGCCTTTACAATTGGTCTACCGAAGACCGAGCACCGAGCTCCACCGAATACAAATGACCTCTACCGAAGAGGTTGCTCCACAAGAAGGAATTACAAGAACAAAATGATCACAACTTGATCACTACACTTTTTCTCAATCTCTTTTACAAACACTCTCACTTCAATTTACAACTTCACTATAGAATGAGTATAGGATTTTTGGCTCTATGAAGTGTGGTGAGAAAACTTCAGTTGTAGAGTGATATAGAGAATCAAACACAACTGAAAAACAATCTTGAAAGAGTGGGAATTGAAAGCTTCAAACTATTTTTCTTTTCTCTTTTGAAAACAACTAAACTTGAGGAATTTTTCTTGGTCAATATGAAGGAGAGACTTCTCCTCTATTTATAGGGTTGAAAATAAGTTAAAAACATTTTCTTTTCACCTAATTCAACCTGCAAAAGCACCCCAACAACTCTCCAAAAGTCTGTTAAAACAGAAAAAGAAAACAGATTTTCAGAAAATCCCAAAGAGGAAAGAGCCGTTGCTATTTTGCAGGCTTGGCGGTCGACCGGTCCGGTCGACCGCCAGGCCAGCTGGAAGTAGCCGTTGGCTCCCGGTCGACCGGGCCGGTCGACCGATGTTGCCTGACACTGAAAAACAGGGCTGTTTTGAGTTAGAAAAATTTTGATAAATATTTTAAAATTACATATAGCTAAGTATTATGCAGAAAATAGTTTATACACATGTTTTAAACAAGTTTTTCAGGATATAAGGGTTTGGTACATGTATATATAAACTAAGGCATAAAACTTAGAAATAACAATTTTCAAAAACTATTTTCAAAATATAGGAAATACATGAAACAAGTGTGTGTGCAAATCCTAGAGCCAAATTTCCTATATTCAAACTTTAACATTCTAAACTTACAAACTTCTAAAGGACTTCAAAGCTATTCTTCAAGGTGGGCTATCTTCACTTGATCTTCAATATTGCAACTTGAGCCCAATTGAATTGTCTTGAGTCCAAAAGCCTTGTATTTGAGTGAGAGTACTTCTAGTATGATAATAAACCTGAAACACACTTAAACAACAATTGTTATTAGTACAAATAACTAATATGTTTTGTAATCATCAAAATACACTAAACAAGGGTGATTGTAACCTTGGGCCAACATCAAGGACTTAGTAACTTTATTTATATTTATATATATATAAAAAGAAGAAGAAGAAAAAAATATATAGATAAATAAATAAAAACTTGATCACCAATTAAGCTGGTTAGTTGTGCCTTAAGAAGTATAACCAGTCACGCCTAAAGGTGGTTAAGTCCTTAGCATTCGTGGCCTAGTTTACTTGAGTTCTTGAACCTTAGGGATGTATCCTCATCTGGTGCCCTAAGACCGTCTGGTCTGGGAGTTATCGGTAAAAGGCTCGCTACATGGGTGAATTAGAAAGCCTAATGAAGCTAAGGGAATAAATAAGTGTAAATATATATATAAAAAAATAAAATGATAAAATGATAACAATAATATATATATATATATATATATATATATATATATATGTATATATATATATATATATATATGTACCATAGTCTAAGAACAATTCCTCATACATATAAATGTATATATGTTAGGCTTGATACAAAATCTAGTTCTCTCTCTATTTTTGAAAACTTAATTCGAATGGAGGCTTATAAAAAAAGAAAATGTTTAGGTAACCTGAAACCGAAAGATCATCAAAATTCTTGAAAAAATGGATCATAAACTTTTTTCTTACTTTTCCTTTTTTTGAAAAACCACTAACATTTTCTTTTTCTTTTTCTTTGAATTTTGTGGGTGCAATCTGTTAAAAACCCTAAGGAGACAGCACTCCTCCTCTAGAGTAACCTAGAGGTTTAACGGCTTGTTGCACGAGCTCAGTGCAATCGTGTCACCTACGAAAGTGGTGCAATAATTTAGTTAGGATTTTTCTCTTTTTCTTTGCTTATTTTGCTCGGGGACGAGCAAAAGCTAGGTATGGGGGTGTGATTGGAGTTCATTTTACATCATTTTATATCACCTTACCATACTTTATGTTAATAAAAATAGGATTTTTATTGCTTTTCTCTCTTATTTTTCAGGTTCATTCTTTAATGGAGAAGAATGCCCAAATCTTTGAATTTTTAAGGAATTAAAGGTTTTTTAGGAGCCCACATCATGGAAGCCCAATTCTAATATGAACCAAGGCATATTCCCCAACTTCTAGAAGCTCCAGCTGGGCACCTGCAGCGTAACGGAATGTCAGAGCAATCGCTGGCGCAACGGCCAAGATGCTGCCGCAGAAACGCGGCCCAGGCCGCGGATCCGCGTACATCCTTGGCGGTTGATCAAGCGATTGATCCTATGGCTGGTATGGGATACGATCTTCTCCTAAAGCCTATAAAAGGAACCCTAGGGCCTCTGTAAAATGGGTGGAGAGAATAGCATTTTATTTAGGCAAATAGTTAGGATTTCTTTAGTTCTCTCTCTTAGTTCCTTGTGTAATTTTTTATATTCTCCTTCTAGATCCAGAAAAGAGAGAGTGAGGGTGAGAGAGATCTCTGTAATTGAAGAAGTGACAACTCAATATAAAGGCTCAAGCTTTCCTTCCTCAAATCTTTCTTGCTCTATTGCATTTACTTTCCAAGTTATTTACTTTCTTGCACTTGTTTTCTACCATGTCTTCTTCTTGCTTTTCTTTTCTATGGCTAACTAATTCACTAACATGACTAACTAACTTCTAACACTACTAATTACTAACTCTTGAGTGATTGCTAACTCATATAAATCATTGGATGTTTTTATTTCTAGTCTTCTAATTAACAAGTCTTTTTATTCTCAATAAAGATGAGTAGTGTTTCAATTCTAGTGAATGCTTTGTATCACCTCCATATGATTCATGTGTACCTCATTTAGAGTCTTGTCTCTTGAACAAGTGCCCAGATGGAACATGAAGATAGATCACTTTAGTATGCTAACACCTATTGTACAAGTTTCTTATTTCATGCTACCTTGTTAAAGCTTTGATGGACTAATGAATCTTATATTCTTGTTTAGCATACCTAAGTGTGAACATATATGTTCCATTATTGAGAATCTATTGAGAGCCGATGATCCAAGGAGGCCACCTAGCCAAGCCTAGATGAGAACACATCCTCAATTTGGGACAACATATTGATTGATAAAGCAAGATGTACTATTGCCAGTGAATCTACATGAGGCATGAATCACCCGACGAGATTAATAAGTTAGTAGTGTAGAATGTTAGTTAGTCATGGCTTTCTCTCCATTGAATTTCAAAACCCTTTTCTAAAACTTTCTCATTTTCTAACATCACCATTTTTCATTCAGTTTTTCTCGCTTCCGTTTTCTTTTTCTTAAAAACTCTACAAAAATTCTTCACTCTCTTTCTACTTTGTTTTATTTTTCAATTTTTGAACAAAGAAGAGCCTTCATTTTTCTTCTCAAAAACTTTAACACAAAAACTGTGAACGCTTCTATCGCTACCCCTCCCTATGAATATGACTCATTATAGCTTGTGCTTGATCGTTAATACGAAGGAGTAAAGTAAATCTTCACACATATTCAGGTTTGATCATCAGCACAAGGACTGATTGTAAAATGGAAGTGAAGGAATTACCGTGTAGCTTTGGGCTAACGGGTCGTGTCTACGAGGAGGAATGCGATGAAAGCTTTTCGGTATTTTGTTTAGAAAGCTAAGAATGGTGCTATTTTTTTAGTTGAAAAGAGAATAGAAAGAAGGGAAGTGATTTAAAGAAAAACTTAAAATTTAGAGAAGGCTTTGGAAAAGGTGATTTTTTTATAAAGCTTGAAAAGTGATTAGTTGTTTTTTTAATACAAAGAAGATCTGGGCTCACTATCTCACTACTCAACGATGTGTTCTTTGAAATCCTTAGTGCCTCAACTTGATTATAGGCAAAAACATAAGATTGAGTTTAGAAAGTTTTAAGCAAAGCACATAAGATAGTTTAGAAAAGTTAACTCTTTTCTTTAAGAAATCATCTTGAGTTGAATGTTAAATCATCAAGTAGTTCAAGTATGAGATAAAAACAAGTTCAAGAGACATTTTTTTTAAAAGAAGTAAAAGTTTAAAAATTCAAACCCATCCTCATGTGCCTTCAAGGACACTTTCAAGAAGAAAGGCTTAAGTTAGGCATGCAAATGATTCATTGGGTCTTTTCATCAAAACCATTCGAAAAGAAGAGGGATCAGAGAGAGGAATAATAGTGAGCCCAGAAAACTGATTTAGCTACTCATGGAAGATGAAAAATAATGCAAGTAAATAAAGCAAGATATACCGTAAAATAGAGTGGAAGAAGAGATAGCTTGATCCTTGTATTGATGTCACTTCAATCTTCAGAATACAATCACTCAATTCCTCTCTCTCACAGGTATTTGCACTGAACTACAAATTATAAAATAAAGATACAACTTCTATACTATCTAACAAAGAGCCTAAAGCCTTAAAAACAAAGAGATAAATTAAATCTAAGTTCTGGTCCCTTTTTCTCTGAAATTTACAGTATTTATAGGCAAAAACTAAACGGGAGGGGACGTACAAAGATAAGGGAAGCAAACGCTCCCCAACAAAAACTAAACGGCCGCGGAAACGCGGCTTTGGCCGCGTTTTCGCGGCCATGGTGTGGCCAGGTGGCCACACCAGGTTGGAGGAGCTTCTTCGTTTGGTGATTCTCCCTTATCTCCTGCTGGTTTTCCCGTTTCTGCTTCAGGATTTGATGAAACAGCCTTTGATTGTTGGCCTCAACCGCTTGATTTAGGATGAATCATTTCAACCAATTTTCAACCTCTCTGATTTGTCAAGATCTGCCCTGATTCCCTGATTTTGAATTTATTCTGAATTAAACCAGAATTTGATGGGCTTTTTGGCTCGTTTCTCTTGCCTATCCTTTATAATGGGCCTGCATTTTATAAAGAAAAATAGGACTTATTAATATGATTTATTTAGATAGTAAGCATGGTAATGTGACAATATGTATGCAATATATGTGACCGATCACACCCCACACTTACCTTTTGCTCGCCCTCGAGCAAAATATCAAAACTAATTCTAATCAATTATTAGCAATGGGCCTGCATTTTATAAAGAAAAATAGGACTTATTAATATGATTTATTTAGATAGTAAGCATGGTAATGTGACAATATGTATGCAATATATGTGACCGATCACACCCCCACACTTACCTTTTGCTCGCCCTCGAGCAAAACATCAAAACTAATTCTAATCAATTATTAGACCACTTTCGCAGGTCACTCGATTGCACTGATCATGTGCAATAAACCGTTAAACCTCTAGGTTACCCCTAGAGGACGAGTTTTGTCTCGTGAGGGTTTTCAGTGGATTGCACCCACAAACTCCATAAAGAAAGAGAAAAAATGTTAATATTTTCGAAAAGCATTTTGAAATGAGAAATATTTGAAGTATATTTGTAAGGGTTCAAGTAATTTATAAGTTATAGGAATATCAAACTTTTCATTCCTAAACTTAGTCTCTATTCAAAAACATGTCATCAATCAAAGTAAGGAGTCAAATTGTGTTTCTCATCTAGTCTATTACTTACCCTGAGTCATATGCACTATCGTGATCGTGAAGTTTGACTAAGGGTTCTTTAACATTAACTCCTATATCTTATTTATATTTATTTTTGGTGGTATTTATTCCTCAATTCCATTAGGCTTTCTAACCTGCCCATGTAATGAGCCTTTAGCCGGTGACACCAAACCGGACAGTTTTAGGGCACCAGGTGAGAAAACACCCCTAAGGACTTAAACACTCGAGCAAATAAGGCTACGAAATCAAGGATTTTATTTATAAAATGTACCCCTTTAGGCGTGAATACTTATGCTTCATGAGGCACAAATACCCAACTTAATTAAAGGATATATATATATTTCAAACTTATCTAATTATCTTTTGCATAAATACCAAGGCTTGCTTAAGCCAAAGTACCTAGCTAATCAATAATTAGATTTGTTTATTTTTTATACATATATAGTTTTTTTTTCTTTTTTTATAAGGCATAAGAGTCTTTGTCGTTGAACTCTAAGTGTGTAAGTGAATAAAGTGTGCATATTTCATCAAGGTAAAGATCAAGACTAAATTACTTTTACAAATTTTCTTCCTAATCTTAAAAATCAAACAAGTCATCTTATTTTGACTAAGTATAAGAAATCCTAATTATGATTTTCCTATTTCTTAAAATTGACTTAATTTCTTACAAAAAATATATCAAAATATTGTTCTTACCTTTCAAAAAGTTTTTTTTTATGTATATATTTTTCTGTTTTCTTTATTTTATTTTTTTAGTTTTATATTAGTCATGTTAGAGCCCTCCCCCACACTTATCTCATGCATTATCCCCAATGTATGAAAGAAATGTATAGATGCATAAAATAAAATGGAAAAGAGGAAAGTTACCGATACACTGGGTCAAAAAGACCTATAGCCATTTCATTTACCGGCACCGATTCCAAGAAAGGTTTAAAGCGTTGACCATTTACCTTAAAGTCATTTCCATTGTTGGTCACTGATCTCTACAGCACCGTATGGAAACACGGTTTTTACAACGAATGGCCCAGTCCATCTTGATTTTGATTTTCCTGGAAAAAGATGAAGCCTAGAATTATAGAGTAAGACTTTTTGTCCAGGGATAGGTTTTTCTTATGATGTGTTTATCATGAAAAATCTTAACCCTATCTTTCGTGATCTTAACATTTTCATAGGCCTCATTTCTTAACTCTTCTAATTCGAAAATTTGTAATTTTCGAAGGTCACCGGCCTTAGTCAATTCAAAATTCAACTGCTTGATTGCCCATAAGGCCCCGTGCTGTAACTCAACGAGTAGGTGACAAGCTTTACCATAGGCTAGCCTATAAGGAGACATCCCTAGAATCGTCTTGAAAGCGGTCCTGTAAGCCCATAGGGCATCTACAAGTTTGGTGGACCAATCTTTCCGGTTTTGGTTCACAGTCTTCTCTAAGATAAGCTTGACTTGTCTATTGGAAACCTCAACCTGCCCACTGGCTTGAGGATGATAAGGTGTGGACAACTTGTGAGTTATGCCATACTTTCGCATAAGAGCTTCAAAGGATCTATTGCAAAAGTGAGTACCATTATCACTGATGATAGCACGAGGGGTTCTGAAGCGTGAAAAAATGATCTCTTTCAAAAACTTGATGACAACTTTGTTATCATTAGTTCTATTAGGAATGGCTTCTACCCACTTGGACACATAGTCTATAGCAACCAATATGTATTGGGTTTCAAATGAGTTAGGAAATGGACCCATAAAGTCGATGCCCCAAACTTCAAACAGTTCTATTTCTAGAATTTGGTTGAGGGGCATCATATCTCGTTTTGATATCCTTCTTACCATCTGGCATCTAGAGCACGTCTTGCAAAATTCATAAGCATCATTGAACAAAGTGGGCCAATAGAATCCACTTTGTAGCACTTTTTCAGCAGTCTTACGGGGACCAAAATGTCCACCGCCACTCTTAACCTCTTCATCGGGATTACATCTTCTAATAATTTTGTTAGAACAATACTTAAAAAGATACGGTTCCTCCCAAAAGAAATACCGGACTTGAGATAAGAATAGGTATATATCATTTTTGGACCAATAAGACGGACTTTCGTTTGTGACTAAGTAATTCACTATATCGGCAAACCAAGGTTCCCTAAAGATAGCTAAGAGATTTTCATCAGAAAAATCCTCATTTATGGGTAATTCATTGCATGGAGAATTAGGGATTCGTGAGAGATAGTCAGCAACGACATTTTCTACGCCTTTCTTGTCTCGAATCTCAAGATCAAATTCTTGAAGAAGGAGGATCTAACGAATGAGTCGGGCCTTGGCATCCTCTTCATCATGAGGTACCTAAGCGCAGAATGATCGATGAAAAAGGTGGTTTTAGACCCTAGTAGGTAGGGACGAAATTTCTCTAAGGCAAACACTACTGCCAAGAATTCCTTCTCAGTAGTAGTATAGTTCAATTGAGCATCGTTGAGAGTCATACTAGAGTAGTAAGTCACGTGCTGCTTGTTATTAATGTGTTGTCCTAGGACAGCGCCTATGGCAAAATCAGAAGCATCGCACATAATTTCGAACGGCTTTGACCAATCCGGTGCAGATATGATTGGTGCAGAAATAAGCTCTCTCTTAAGCTTCTCCTAAGCATTCATACATTCAGCATCGAAAGTGAAGGACACGTTCTTAGCTAACAGATTAGTCAAGGGCCTAGCAATCTTGCTAAAATCCTTGATAAATCTTCGGTAAAAACCGACGTGTCCTAAGAAGGATCTAATATCCTTCACGCACTTGGGCATGGAAAGCTTTGCAATAACCTCAATTTTGGCTCTATCCACTTCAATTCCTTTCTTGGAGATTTCTTGACCAAGACAATTTCATGTTTTATCATGAAGTGGCATTTCTCCCCGTTCAGTGTCAAATTTTTCTCTGCACAACGTTGGAGGACAAGTTCTAAATGGTGGAGACATTGAGTGAATGAATCTCCATATATGGAGAAATCATCCATGAAGATTTCTAAGAATCATTCTACCATATCAGAAAAAAGACTCAACATGCAACGTTGAAGCATTGCTGGGGCATTGCATAAGCTGAAAGGCATTCGACGATACGCAAATGTCCCAAATGAACATGTGAACATAGTCTTCTCTTGGTCCTCAGGAGCAATAGGAATCTGATTATACCCCGAGTAACCGTCCAAGAAACAGTAATACTCGTGGCCGCCAAATGTTCAAGTATTTGATCAATGAAGGGAAGTGGAAAATAGTCCTTACGAGTTGCAGCATTAAGCTTCTATAGTCAATGCAAACTCGGATCTTCGTGGGAAGTCGAGTTTGGACCAACTCTTTGTTCTCGTTTTCTACTATGGTGGAATCGGATTTCTTTTGAACCGCGTGGACAGGACTGACCCATTGGCTATCAGAAATGGGATAGATTATCCCATTGTTAAGAGTTTCACAATTTCAGCATGAACAACCTCTTGCATTAGAGGGTTTAACCTACGATGTGGGTCTCTTTTAGGTGTTGCATCTTCATTGACATGAATGCGATGTTGAACTATGGTTGAACTCAATCCCTTTATATCAGTTATAGTCCAACCAATGGCTTCCCTATGTTTTCTTAGAATTGCTTTAAGATTTTCTTCTTCCCCGTCATTTAAATGGGAGGCAATGATGACAGTAAAGGTCTCTTGTTCGCCTAGATAGACGTACTTGAGATGTGTGATTAGTCTACAATTCTGCATTATTATATCGCATTTTTCCACCGATTTATGAATAAAATGTCAGTCTAAATCGTGTTTAGTCTCTCTTGCAGGTAAATCAAGAGTTTAAGGGCAAAGGAGTAATAAGAGCTTAATTAAACCTGTTTTTGGGTAATTAAATCCGCATTACTTGGAGGCCAAGCAAGGAATTTTCTAGAAGATACGTCGAACCTAGACCTTTGCTCACGTCAGACGAATATTCGGGCGAAATTACCAGAAAAGGGATATACCAGGAAACTCCTAGAAGCCAGACGCATCCCCGCACCAAAACCAGGGAGCTAACTCCCTGGTTTGGCCGCGGATTCGCGGTAATTGCCGCGAATCCGAGGCCCTGTGGTGGGACCATGCGTCGATCTTCGACGCGTGGCCCCGTCTCGTCTTCCAGAAGTCTCCTACGCCTATAAATACCCCTGCATAGGTACAGAACGAAGCAGTTTTTCGATTTTAGGAGAGTTTTAATTTTAGGCTAAGTTTTCTATGTTTTAGTGTAGTGTAGGTAGGTGTTCTTCATTTTATTTCTTTTGTATTTTCTTTTCTTTTTAGATCTTGTAGTAGGGCTGAGAGATTCAGAGAGATATAGAGAGGGATTGATGTAATAGATGGTGATAATCTATGTAAAGGTGCCTCCTTTCTTCTCCAATGTAATCTTCTCCATCTTTACATGATGCTTGGCTAACTTTTCTTCTTCTCATGGCAATCTAACTACTAACCACTAACCATCTAACCGCTTACTTGATAATCTACATGAATCTAATAGCCTCTACAAGGCCTTGCTCTTGCAAGAGCCATTGATGGCTCATGATGATGGATTCTAACATTCTAACATTTCTAACACCTAACCCACTAACTTGCTAACTTGCAATGTCTTCTTTATTTCATGCTCACCTCTAACTGGTTTTGATGATTTAACAAGTAGCTTGCAACTTGTTAGTGGTATGGATGTGTTGTTTGAATGTAGAAGATCAATCTTATGGACCATGCTCTGTATCGTCTCTTGAAGCCAAGGATTAGTGATGGCCAAGGATCTATGTGAGGCAACTATCCCTAAGAGGTTAGCATGATTAGTGGAGCAATTAGTAGTTAGTAGCCATGAGTTTTCTTTTACTTTGTTTTGAAAATTATTTCCAAAATCCTTTTCTCATTCTTCTATCGATGTTTTCACCATCATCTTAGTTCACCTTTGTTTCATCTTCTTTCTATTTTGTTTTCCAAACCTCTTCTCTTTTGTTTTCTTCACCGTTTTCATCGCCTTCTCCACCTATCACATGCTTGATTTTCTTTTCTTTTCTTTTATTTTTTTTTTCTAATTCTTTTAACAAAGAAGAACTGTTAACAAACAACGTGAATAGAGACTGTTAATACTTCTATCGCCTCCCGTCCCTGTGAATTCGACCCGTTAAGCCAATGCTATAACGGAAGTATCGAGGGAACATTAGCACATACAAGCTTTACATTGATTCCATAAAACACACATTTTCGAGTGCTAGATCCGCCCCGATCAATGCGCATGTAAGGCTTTCAATTCTAAGGAAGAGGAAGGCTTACTGGAAGGATTAGTCAAATTTGTTGGCTCCATATTTGGTGAAATAGGGTTCGAGGCCCAATTCACAGCTGACTCAACAACCTGATCAAGATTAAAGTCGTCAGACTCTAACCCGAAGTCACACTCAGTTTCTAGTTCCAATTCTTCTCTATGTTCACTTGTTAAGTTCTCAATGAGGTTGACTTCAAATGTTGGTCCTCAACATCACGGAGTTATTTTTCTAGGTTGAAGACATTGACTTCTCTAGTTATGTCCAAAAGTTAACCTCATGGACCCATTCCTATAATTGATGATGGGATTGGCAGTAGCAAGGAATGGTCGCCCTAGGATAACAAGAGTTTGAGCCCTACGATTGGACACAGGCTGTGTCTCTAGAACTATGAAATCAACGGGATAAATAAACTCCCCGACCCAGATAAGGACATCATTAATCTCCCCTTTTGGAACTTTCACTGAACGGTCAGCCAGTTGGATAGTGACTCGAGTTGGACTAAGATCGCCCAACCCGAGTTGTTGATAAACTGAGAATGGAAGCAAGTTGATACTTGCCCCCAAGTCAATAAGTGCACGACTAATCTCAGCTTGTCCTATTGTGCAGGCAATGGTGGGACAACCTGGATCCTTGTACTTGACAGGGATCGGACCCGACAGTAGCTCACAAATGTTAGTGGCTAAGAAGACCTTTTGGGTACATTAGTCTTTCTCTTCTGGGTGCACATGTCCTTAAGAAACTTAGCATAGGATAGGACTTGTTGGATGGCATCAAGAGTGGCACATTTATCTTCACTTGATTGAAGATCTCATTATCTTATCCATGTGTGGATTTTGCTTGTTGTTTTTTAGCCTATTAGAAAATGGTACTATAGGCTGGTACACCTGACTGGTTGACTTATCTTTTTTAAATTCGTCAGATTTGGACGGACTGGGACTAGAAGAGGTGCATAGTTGAGTGTGGTTGTGTTGAATGGGATTAGATGGTGTTGACGCTTGATTATTGACTTTCTTTCCCGACCTCAATGTATGAATAACATTACATTGATTCATTGATTGATCCTCAGCCACATGAGCTTGTTGAGAATTTTTAGGATTCATTATTGGCTGACTAGGCAAGGTATCCTTTTGTCACTCATTCTGTGGAATGGCTAATTGGCTTATTTGAACCTCCAGCCGCTGTATAGTTTGTATGAGAGAATCTTGGTTCTTTATGTATCTTTCCATGTTTCTCTCAAAGTCAGTCATTCTCCTTTCTAGTTGAGGATTCTGGAAGGAAGATTGTGGAGCTTGGTGGGAAAAGTTTTGTTGATATTTTGAAAAGTTAGGTGGATGGTTGGGAGAATTATTATGGAAATTGAAAAGTTGGGTTGATGATTGGAAGAATTATTAGAAAGATGGAAGTGGCTTGCATGATTTGACCGTGAGTGGTCATTATTATTTTAGCTCCATGAGAAATTCGGGTGATTTCTCCAGCCAAGATTGTACGTTGGTGCGTAAGGATTATTGTTCGGCCTTGAAAAGGCCGCATTCATCGGTCAGGGTATTGTTGCTGAGCCTGAAACACAGGACACTCCTCAAATACGTGATTCATGGCTTGACAGTAAGTACAGCCCAGAGTTGGATATTGTTTTGGCTGACTTGATTGACTAGACTTGGTTCCTTAGTTTCTAAGCTTCCAGTCTTCTCGCTAGGTTAGCTAACTTAGCCTCATTAGCTATGGATGATTCGATAGAATAGAGACCTCTTTTTGAAGAGATGGAGTTTGAGTTCCTTGAGGTATCACTAGTAGGTTTCCATTGGATGGTCTTTTCAGCTAGATTCTCATATAATCCCATCCTTCATTTCATCCTTCTGCAAGAATCCCCCTTGGCACATACTTTCTAAGAGGGTCTTGGTAGAATAGTCTAAATCGTCATAAAGAATTTGGCATTGTCGCCATTTCTCTATTCCATGATGAGGACATTGGACAAGGAGGCCTTTAAAGCGTTCAAAGTACCCCTAAAAACGGATCACTAGTTCTTACTTGAATTGCATGTTGATCTTCCTAATGAGGGCGTCTTATGAATTGGATAGAACTTCTTCAAGAAGATCTTGATGAAACCATCCCAAGATGTGATAGAGCCGGCCGCTAAGCTGTAAAGCCATTTCTTGCTAAGTCCTTAAGAGCGAAAGGGACAAATCTCAACCTAATAGCATCATCTACAAGGTGTGGGATTTTCATCATTAGACATACTTCCTCAAATTCTCTTATGAAGAAATAGGCATCTTCGGACTCTAAGCCATGAAACTTGGGAGTGTGTTGATAAATTGAGGCTTGAACTCAAAATTGTATTCACCAACCGATGAAAGTGGATGCAAGATGGAAGTGAGGTTCTAATAGGATAGAACCTATCCTGCAAAGATGTCGGTTGAGCCATAATCGGATCTGGTCTTGGTTCAAACTTGGGTGGTGATGTTTTTCTAGTAAACTAGATGAATTAGGGTCTCTTGACCACACTTGCATACACAAATACAATCACAAACAAGTTCACCAATAGTCAACAAGAGTAATCAACCAAGCCTAGTCTAAGGTACCCTTGACCTAGACAACTCCTAACTGGTTGATTGTCCACATGAGTATAATGCAGACTTTGACTACAAGCTAATCAGCCAGTCAGGGCAAAATTGGTTGGAGGTATCCGCGCAAAAGCGACAGCCTAATTAAGCCAAACCACCAGCCTTCAGGTTTCGTCCCTCAATCCCTTTCCTAGACACTGATTTGGCAGGAGTCAAATTCTATCACCTTCCTGATTGGCAAAAGCAAGCACTAAAATAAGAGAAAAAAGTGTGGGTTGATGTTACTGCTTTTGCGATTCTTCCGTAGTAGCGCAGTGCTATACGGGTCATATCCACAAGGAGGGAGAGCGATGGAAGCTTGATGCGGCTTCAAAGTTCATGAAGAAAGAAAGTTCTTGTTTCCAAATAAAGAATTGAAAAGTGAAAACAAGTTGTTTTTAAGAATTGTTGGAAAATGTTTTGGTGGTTTGTAAAAGTGGATTTTTTTCTTAGTTGTAAAAATGCATGGCTAATTTTCCTACTAAGTGCTCCCACTAATTTCTAACTTTTGGAAGATAGCCTCACGATGGATCATAGGCGACACAACCCTTTTGCATTGGAACTATTCACGTGGAAATCGAGTGAAAGTTCATCCTAAAACTTAGCTTTACACGGTTAAAAACTCGGACATTCCCTTATCAGATCCAATAGAAGGCGAGAGTAACGGAAGACACGAGTGCACTAACGGTATCGACAAAGTTAAAAGGAAAAGTCTCTAACTTACAATAACCAGTAAAGTACACAACGCATAGATCATCAAAAACTCATTAAGTATGAAGTATAAGAAAGTAAATACTTGTAGGTAAATTAGAGTTAGAACCCTCGTCTTAAGATGCCATAGCTCTTGTTTGCACAAGTTTGTTTGACACTATTGACTCATGTGGGTTATCAATCAAGTGTTAGAAATTAGTGGTTAGTAGTTAGTTAGCCATGCTAATGAAAAGTTAGTTAGCCATAAAAGTAAAAGAAACAACAAAGGAAAAGAAGTGGAGAGAGGGAGTTGCACTACAAGAAGCAAAAGAAAAGAAAAGTTAAAGAAGGAAGTTATACTACAACAAAGTAAAAGAAAAGAAGTGAAGAAGAAGGAAGTTACACTACAACAAGTAAAAGTAAATGACAAAGACAAGTAAATGGAAGAAGGAAGAGAAGTAGTACTTGTATTAGCTTGTCACCCTTCAAATACAACACTTACACACTCTCTCTCTCTCTCTTTCACTCTAATGGCTAAAACTAAAACTAAAAGAAGCAAACTAAGCAAGTACAATTCCTAGCACAAAACACAA